>OY757938.1:5073034-5109019 GCA_963585895.1 Sepioteuthis lessoniana
TCAAATTTGACACAAAAAAGGACATAACATTATTATTAGTAGTAGAGTTATTAGCAGTTACATGGGTCACCTGTATATTGAGACACCCTGTACGATCCAAAAAATAGCTGTATAGCGAACGAGGGAAGATAGGAAGTGAATGATAGAAAAAAAGTTGGTTGGTTGGTTGGATTTAATGGCATATCGACCTCTATAGGTTATTTAATGACAGATCCTTTTTACACATATATTATACATATGATTTGTAAACGCATATTTTTTCGGTTGGTAGGGTTTTATGGCATTAAGAATCATTGATTGTCAAATTCTGATATATATGTGCGTGTATATATATATATGGTGTAATTGTTATCGTCGTAGGAAATGGACACGGCGACACGAGTTCAAATCCTGGATGAGACTGATTGCATTTCACATAGCACTAATACCCTTGGAAAAGGTATGAATCCAATTATTCTCCCTCCAGCTATGGGTAAATAGTAGGACAGACTAGGTTCTTCAGCCTTGGTGAGGCAACTAGTCTAGGAGAAGGAAAACTCTGAATTCAAACCTGTTAAACTCCGCTTAAAAATTGACCTTGTCTCATATCCTGCCCGAGTGGAGGGGTTGGGTAAATAGGATATATATATATATATATATATATAAATATATATATATATATATATATATATATATATATATATATATATATTAATTGTAAGTAAATAGGCCGGAATTAGTATATTAGAATAGGTCAAAGCTTTTTGTTTGTATAGACTTTATGGTCGAAGGTGTTGGTAACACAGCCTATATCTTTAATAGGAGGTCAATTGCTTTTAAGAAGTTGATTATGTTTTTGAGAGCTATTTTTAAATAGTTCCTTTCTGCAGTTCTACTTATAAAAAAAAAAAGAAATTACAACTAAATTTTTTCAAACGTTTTGTTGTACAGTGGGTCGTACCAAATGTCTTCTGGTATCGCAGAAGTATAAAGACGCCGTGTTTCTGAAGCACGAGGGAAGATAGAAGGAAGCAGAAAGAAAAGCTGAGAGATAGCTGTGAAGAATGTCGGTCAGTAGTAAGACCAACTTCGGTCGAAACACCAACAGTGCGACACTTATAATACTAGTCGGACTGTTACACTTGAGTTGAAAAAAGATTAACTTTATTTTCACTGTGTATCTTTTCCTCACTTCGATACAACACTTTCAGTTAGGTTTGGCTTTTTTTTTGGGGGGGGTTGCATATCAACCTTCGTTGAAACTTTTAGAAATCAATACAATATGAAACAGTTAGAAATATATTTCAGGTTTTATGCTAATCTATTAGCGAGTATTTGAGCTTTTTCTGGATTTAAGAAACATATCTTTTAAAACGATTTGTCTATTCACCAATTGAAAGCTCCAAATTGTAATCATTTATTTTTTGAGCACACTTTTTGCTAAATCCAAATAGCAAAATGTATTTGAGCACTTTCTTGATTAAAGAAAATATTTTAAAGCCATTTTATCACACACACACACACACACACACACACCTATATATATATATATATATATATTTATATATTATTTGGTCGGTAGGATAAAGAATAAGACGGCCATTTTTGATGTTATAGAGTAAATCCTGATCAATGAAAGGGTTGGGTTGAATAGGATTTAAAATGAATCCGGTTGAGAGTCTCCAATCTGAACCTCTAAAGTGTGTCGCATGAGCAATTTTATTAGCATTAGCATTAATCATCATCATCATCATCATCGGGTGTTTTGGGTGTCCTCGTGGTGTAATGGTTAAAGCGATGAACTGCGGAATCGTAGTACGCGAGTTCGTACTCCAGTCGCGCTATTACGTTCACTTTCGGGCAAATACCCTTGGGAAAGGTATGAACCCCCTTATTCTCCCTCCAGCTATGGGTAAATAGTAGGACGGACTAGGTTCTTCAGCCTTGGTGAGGCAACTAGTCTAGGAGAAGGAAAACTCTGAATTCAGACCTGTTAAACTCCGCTTAAAAAAATTGACCTTGTGTCATATCCTGCCCGAGCGGAGGGGTTGGTAAATAGTATCATCATTATCATCGCGCTGGTAGCACGGATATCCCTGACCCTCTCTCGTCACTCCTCCCTATCGTTCATCGCCCTAGGTAGGTCTTCAGGACAACATCCTGTATCCTCACATAGCTGCTGAATGTACGTTCGAGCTGGTCGCCCTGCTTTTGCGCGGCCATGTGTGGGGATCCATAAGAGTACATCTCTTATGAGTTCATCTCTGCTTAGACGAACCAGACATGCAGGACACACATTATCATTAATAATTGGTGTTAAATAGATCTGTTTTAAATTATTACTATTAGATAGGAATACTTGGAATCATATAATTGTGTGCCAACAGATAATTATCATTAATTAGTAAGTTACTCAAAACCATATAAAAGTGAATCAATTATTTGTATTACGAATTGTTAATTGAAGATTCGATTGTTTGCAAATAACTCGCAGTTATTACTTTCACCGATATATTTATTTGATAAAAATGACTAACGTCGACAGTTGACATTCCATAAAGAGAAATATCTTAAAAGCAACAGGATATATATATATATATATATATATATATATATATATATATATATATATATATATACAGGTAATTTTTAGCGTGTATTGATCAAATCCATACTATTGCCAATCAAAGGAATTAAATTCATAAAATGATTATTTTGCTTTGTAAGCGCAAAATGCATATATTTATATTTCGGTTAAATGTACCGTGAAATTCCCAACATCAAACGAAGGAACTGCATAATTGAAAAACCCAGCAGAAGATTTGCCATTATTTTTAGTGAAGCAATTTGGAAACCTTTGAGCTTCCTAAATGGTCAATTCATAAGTTTAGCTTATGACTCCACAGAGCCACAAATGTGTCTAGGCTGTGAGAATCAAAGTTAATGGTTTGCTAAACAAGATTGTTCACTATAAATGTACTAGCTGGTTTAGTCGTCATCTTAGGTTAAAATGTCCAGAATAAGGAAAGAAAAAATATATTTATATTAAGAGTGATTTGGTATTTATCATTACTGTCGACATTTAAAAATTTACCTCGAGTAATTCCCACTTCAGGCAAAAATTATCGAATTGGCACACTTTGAAAATGTTCACCAAAGTGAACATAACGACTGCAGCAGTAAATAACCTAACAGATAAAACGTAAACCATTCTTTTTTAATCTGAGAATTAATTTTTTTTATTTATTGTGGACTTTTTGTCCACATCTTGGTAGTTTTTGTGTTGTATCTTCTTTCACTACGTTTCGGCCAAATTTTACCTCTGGCCTTCTTAGGGTGATTTTACCGTGACCTCACATAGGAATGCCGAGTCTTGTAACCGTATCCCCAGTAATTACTGCCTTCCATAGTTGTTGTCTTATCGCACCACGTTTTTGACCAAGTAAACCTCTGGCCGACTTGGGTAGGATTTAAAACTGCTATCTTCTGACAATGCTCACCTGGAACCGTAGAGACTCAACGCCTCTATCCGCTGCGCCACGGACCCCGAAGGTGAAATTTGGCCGAAACGTAGTGAAAGAAGAAACAACACAAAAACTGCCAAGATGAGGACAAAAAGTCCGGAATAGATTTAAAAAAAAAAGATTCTCAGATTAAGAAGCCTCATCTCAAAATGCCTCCAATTAAAGACATTCTTTTTTAATAGCAGAAAATTTTAGCTTCATTGAATATACCTTACAAAAATAGATGATGATTTTGAATTATACGGTTATTGTTAAAAGGAAGTTAAAACTTTTTTTTTAAATGTCCAAAAGACTTTTTCACTTTCATAGAATTTAAATCAACATTGAATGCGATTTAATTGCACCCGTTTAAGAACCTTGGAATTCATTAGTGATAGAAAAGTATCAATTTTCATAAATATGCTACATCATTTGAAACAATAAGATTCAGCTTATCAAGACTTTACAATTTTATGAAGACAAAAAAAAGAAAATATGAAAAGCCAAACTTGATATTTCTTCCCTCACATACATAAAAATAACACACGCCAAGCTAGCATTTTCTTTAAAAGAAAATTCCATAGCTGTTTAGATGTCATAAAACCAATATTCATGTAAAATTTCATAAAAAATGGTTGGAGTTCTTCATTAAATAACGGCCACAAAGCGACCATTAGAATTTGCAGCAACGAAATGGCCAATCTGAAATATTTTGAAGCAAGCGAATACAAAAATGACAGACGGGTAATTGAATTTCTCTTTCGAAATCAATAAATAATGATCTCCAATCAATACGGTTGCAGACGAAAAACAGGACTGGCGGCCCGGCGGAGGTCTGCTGGACGTTGACGCGGCGAACAAGAACATCTCAAAAGAGAAATTGTACAGAATGAATTCATACAATTCCAGTTGAGATTAAGATAACACATCACTCATGATATCACCGCAGGCTGCAGGCAATGTCCTTTTTTTCTTTCTTTTTTCAAAAGACCGATTAAACTATGTTGACAGCTGTATCATTTTTCTATTAAGAAGTTAATACCGTAAGCCAAATGGTGAATATCTGCCAAAAGAACTTTTCGACCGCTTTAGCATAAGCTAGTCATAAAAAGTATAAGAATTATAAGTGGTTATTTAACCAACCTCTTCAAGACAAGCAGGATTTGACACAAGGTCAATATTTACGCTGAGGTTAACAGATTTGAATTTAGAGTTTTCCTCCACCTCGGTCGTTTGCAAAGGTAATGAGCTCCTATTTATCCATAGCTGGAGGGAGAATTGTTCGATTCATACCTTTTCCCAAAGATAATAGTGCTTTGTGAAGTGCATACAGTCTCGTTCAGGGCTTAAACCTGGATTCTAAAACTGTATTTGCCGAAAGACCTTCTCTTCATTGTTTTTAGCATAATATTGTCACGTAAAACATTAAAACTGATGTTAGCTAAAATAGATTATGTTATAACATTTCATTCTTCTGTGTAAAAATTATGACCAAGTCGAGTTTATGCATTTTCCAACTTTTTTGCACGAGCAGGATTTGACACAAGATTACTTTTTGAAATGGATTTAAACAACTTTGACTTTAGAGTTATCCTTATCGTACAGCGGTTGCCTTAACACGACAAAAAAAAATGTCTGCCCTACTATTTACCCATAGCTGGAGGGAGGATAACTGGATGCTTACTTTTTAAAAAGATCCGGGTTTGGTTTGATTTTATGGCATGTCATACCATGTCGGTTATTTAATGACAAATCCTTTTTAACATATATATTTAATATATGATTAATATTTTTAAACGAGTCTGAGCTTATTTTTTCTCATAGTTAAATGGTTTCAATTATTTCTATCTAATTTAAATAAACAGTTAAATGTAAAAACAGTTCTATTTCAAACCATTCAGTTTAGCATTCGTACACTGTATTTTATTTACACACACTAATTTGTTTAAATACAGTTTTTTTTTTTTGTTTACACACAGTGAAATTGTAAAAACATTTCTATTTAGAACAATTCAGTTGAGCATGTCAACAACGTGAAATCGTTCCAAATATCACTATGTATCACTAACAATTCAATTAACCATCAGTCATTAGTTTTCCCCAAAAAAATAACACTATGTGAAATGCAAATAGGCTCGTCTGGGAATTGAACTGGGGTTGCCATGTCCATTTCCCACGGCTGTAACAATTACACCGCTAACACGAACTAATACGCAGTATAAAATCGAGTAATGAACAGTTTCAGGCAATTAACGATCCCTATTTTTTAGCTATAAATAAGTGTTAATTTTTACTGCATGTAATTAACGAGACCCTGCATCGACATATTCAATAACATCTCGCGGAATTTTAAAAAATCCTCGTTTTCGAGTCTCTTGAATCTAAAGTTGTCGTTCCTCCCATGGTGTTGTCATCAGAAATAGTTTCTGTTAAGAAAACTGCAAAGAGCACCCATCTCTCTTTCCCCTAGTTCACGTTTCACATCAAGATACGGCGAAACTCTTTACAGCGAATTTTTACATTGGTGACCATTTGATGAAATCAAGTACTGCAAGAAATTAAACCCTGGTGTACCAAATTAAGCAAGACTGAGGTCAATTTTTAAACGGAAAAGAATCTAGTGTGAATTTGCAGTTTTCCTTCTCCTAGACTGATTACATAGATATTATGAATTTACCCTGTCCTACTATTTTCGCATAGCTGTTGAGTCGGTGGTAGCAAAAAAAAAATCATTCTGAAGAGAATTAACTTGAAGGCAAACGGAAACAGACTCATTAAGAATTTGAAATCGGATCACCGATTTCTTTTCTAGCGATGATAACCGTTACACTAAGGGCACCTCGGACGTATGTATTTGCTAAACTCCTTTGCTACGCGAATATGTGATACGTCATTTTTTAACCTCGAGAAAAGCTGTTTAGAATTTGGAGTTTTCCTTCTCCTAGACTATTTATCTGACAAATGATAAAGAACTTAGCTTGTCCTACAAATTAATCAAAGCTTAGAGAACAGACAGATGAGGGCATTAGCGTAGGAGGGAAACGCAAGCAGCCTAGTAGAGGATATGGACTCAAATTCCTTTTTCCCACTAGGATATCAGTTACAATATGTCTACCTTAGTAAATAATCTTATCTACTTTAGGATGCCCAGTCAAATGCACCAACAGATCTTACAAAATAAATATATAAAACGAATGTGCAAGATTACGATATTTCATTGAATCTTAACATAAAAAAGGGATGAATAAACGAATCTCTCATTGAAACATTAGACTTAAATCAGGATAGTAAATGTTATCCTATTCTTTATGATTTGAAAGCTTTTGTCAAAGATAATAAAACGTTTAAAAAGTCTTTCAAGGAATATATTGAAAATATTACGAGAACACACACGAAAGTTTTAATGAAATGGCTTAAAAAAAAACTTATTACAAATTACTAGAAATTATTTTCCTTTAGTCAAATTAGATTTCTTGAAGATTGATTTTGTTTTTTATCAAGAGGTTTTTTTTTTCAGTAAATATTTGTGGTTATTTAATATACTCTCTCTCTCTCTCACACACACCCACTCTCACTCTGTCTCTCTGTCTCTCACTTACTTTCTCTCTCACACACACATACACATACACACTCTCTCTCTCTCGTTCTCTCTCCCACACACACACACATACACACACAAACTATCTCTCTCTCTTTCTCTCTCTCTCCTCTCTCTCACATACACACGCACTCTCTCTCTCTCTCACACGCACATACACACACACTGTCTCTCTCTCTCATACACACACACTCTCTCTCTCTCACACATATACACACACACACAAAAAACTCTCTTTCTCTCTCTCTCTCTCTCACACACACACTCTCTCTCTTTCTCTCTGTCCTCTCTCTCTCTCTCTCACATACACACACTCTCTCTCACACACATACACACACACACTCTCTCTTACTCTCTCTCTCTCTCTCACACACACACACATACATACACACTCTCTCTCTTTCTCTCTCTATTTCTCTCTCTCTCACACATATACACACACTCTTTCTCTTTCTTTCTTTATCTCTCTCTTTCTCTCTCCCTCTCTCTTTCTCTCTCTCTCTCTCTCTCTCTCATATATGTATATGAATAATAAAACGAGAAACGCAAAAGAGAAAAAAATTGCATTAAACTATGATCGATATTATTCAAGCATAAAAACCTCAGAGATAATTGTGATGAGGAATTCTAGAAGTCAGTTAATTGAAGTTTTCTGTGGTCCTTACAATGATAAGGTATATATATATATATATATATATATATATATATATATATATATATATATAACAACAGTGTGTGGATACCCTTATCATACTTGGTGGGATTGTGGAAAATCAAAGGCGGTATAATTTGGAGAGTGCTCAATATCTGTGATAGAGCTATTATATGATAATATATATATATATATATATATATATATATATATATATATATATTAATACAAAAATTTCGTTGAACATAATAGACGTTTACTTTTAAAATTGTTCTATAAATAGTGTCAGTTGCTAAAGACGTTTAAGTACATATGCACTGTTTTGAAAATTTATTCCGTTAAGTTTCGGTTGAATGTTCCTAATATGTGGTGCTTCAAGTTAGGAAAATTCAACGCTACACACTGCAACGGCCCAGACGCTCTACTTCTTATAAAGAAGTAATGTACATACAAAAGTTACATAGATCCTCCACTGATGATGGCTCAAAGTCGAGCAGAAAGTACTTGGGAAATAAACAATTACGGAAAATACATCAATCAATTCCTGCCGAATATTATAAAATCAAAACGGACTATGAAAGGATCAACAAGAAAATAAGTAGACAGAAAATGTCTATTATGTTCAACGAAATTTGTAGTAATGAAGAAATGCTGCCTATATATATATATATATATATATAGCATGGATATTTATATGCGACCACTGGTTTTATGCCGTCTTTATACAACAATCATCAGGCTGAGAAAGAAAGATTTTTGTGAAATCTAAAACATCGCAAAATACAATGAAAAGCATATTTACGTTAAGATTGCGTATCACTCTTTTTGTGTGCGCGTACGTGTGAGTGGGCGTGTTGGTGTAGATTATATTCGCGCATTATAATATTTACCAACCTCAGGCAGGATATGACACAAGGTCAATTTTTTAAGCGGAGTTTAACAGCTTTGAATTTTTCCTTCTCCTAGACTAGTTGCCTCACCAAGGCTGAAGAGTCAGTCTGTCCTACTATTTACCCATAGCTGGAGGGGGAATAATTGGATTCATACCTTTCCCAAGGGTATTAGCGCTATGTGAAATGCAATCAGTCCCGTCCAAGATTTGAACTCGTGTCGCCGTGTTCAGTTCCTACGACGATAACCATTGCACCACGGGCACCTCCATATATTCGCGCATTATTGTGTGTGATCGTAGATATGATTGTTAGTATGTGTGTGTATGTGTGTGGGTGTGTATGAAGATACATGCGCTGTGTGGCAATTTGAGGTTGTCTCCTAAATATATGTGTTGCGGAAGTTGCGAGACAGACGGAAATTTGGCCGATTAAATTTTTTCGTGTGTAGTGAGGATTTTTACAAAGGAACAAATTTATCAATTATACATAATGAATAAAAATATTCTTTTTAATTTAACATGTAAATATAATTGATGAAAATTGTCGCTGGATCTAAAACCTAAGAATATATATATAAACCGGCTTATTGGCCGAGTGGTTAGAGTGTTCGCCAATGGTCGGGGAGACCTGGTTTCAATCCCAGGTCGCGTCATATAAAATACTTTAAAATGGTACTTGATACCTCCTTGCTTAACACTCAGCAATATAAGATACGTATCAAGAGTAAAGTGGAGCAATCCAGGGAAAAGAGTAGCACCCTCTCCTACATCTCGGTGTAATAGCTATTGAAAAAGTAGCCTTATGGTCGCCCTCGACTACGGTCACCAATTTATATATATATATATATATATAAATATCAATATAAAAATGTATACATGTAAATAAATATATAAATACTGCAATACATCGTTTGGAAGTCACACTGACATCATAGATTTCCCTGACTCTCTCTCTCCCTCCCTCTCTCTCCCACTCTCCATCCTCCTCTATCAACCATTGCTCCCGGCAGGTCCTCCAAACTGTATTCAGTGTCCACACTGACCCAAAAATCTTTTGTAGGCTAGCCTTCTCTTGTGTATCCATGTGTACGTGTCCGCGGAAGATGATCGCTTAAGATTTTATTCTTGCTTTTCTAGCAATGCCCTGCATGACTTATGCATCTTATTTGGATGTTTTGGGAGATGGGAGGGAAGTGGCAGTATAGCTGTTATCTATAAGGTGTTGCTTCCAGTATTTTTTGTCAAAAATTTTCCTAACATTCTTGCGTAGCTTTTACTCCATGCATTTTGCTAGTGCGCATAGGGTCTATCCATACAATAATATTGACACAGCTTGAGCTATGAAGAAATCCCGTTTATTTTATCGAATAGATCCAACTTCCATTTGATCAATAACCTGTTGATAGCAGTCCACACCTTTACTAGGAGTGTGTTGACATCACTTTTACTTGATACGATATCGCTACGCAGGTATGGTAACTCGTATATATATATATATATATATATATATATATATATATATATATATATATATATATACATGGTGTATTCAATAAGTTTCAATACTTTTTTTATACAGGAAGTTAAAATTGTCGTAGACTCTTGAAAATTCACCATGTTATTGCTATACATCTTATGAGATGACGGACCAATTTTTATGGTTTCAGGTTCAAATGAACAGCTACAGCAGCATTTGGAATACATCCTACTAAAGCTTGACTGTCACAGCTGCTGAATTTCAAAAATGCAATCAGGACTTGTGGACACTTTAAAAGAACGATATGCAATAAAATTCTGTTTTATACTTGGGAAAAATGCCACAGAAACGTATGGTAGGCTTCAGACTGCTTTTCGACCATCTTGCATGAATCGAGCATCAGTTTTTGAGTGGCATAAGAGATTCAAGGAAGGCAGGGTGTCTATAGGGGATGATGAGAGGTGTGGGAGTAGTAAGGAAGTCAATACACCAGAGTTGATTGGCCAAAAGGTTAGGGTTAGGGTTACAATGTTGAAGTTTTAAGGGAGTTCAGGAAGAGATTCCGTCGTACTCTTCAAATCGGGTCAGTGGTATTTCCAGCAGGACAATGCACCAGTCCACAACTTCATAATTGTCACAGACTATTTTACCAAGATGGGCATCAAGACAGTTTCTCAGCGTCCCTATAGTCCAGACCTTGCACCCTATGACTTTTGGTTATTCCCTAAGCTCAGAGGCTTTCGATATGAGACAACTGAGATGAAAGAGGCTGTGACGAAAGTCATTGACACGCTCACACAAGAGGACTTCCAGGGGACCTTCCAGAGGTTGTTGGAACTGTACAACAATTGCATTGCAGCCGGAGGAGATTACTTCGAAGGGGACTAGAGTTTCATGTGTGTACTATCAATAAAAGTGCCCATACGAAATAAGTGTGGAAACTTATTTAATGATCCTCGTATATATATATATATATTTATTTATGTGTGTGTGTTTATATATATATATATATATAGTGGCTTAAAACTTAAATTATAATATTATATATATACATGTGTGTATATCTACACGCATTATTGTTACACACACACACACACACACACAAACACACACACACACACACACACACATATATATATATATATATGTGTGTGTGTGTGTGTGTGTGTGTAATGCGTGTAAATACACACACATGTATATATATAATGTTATAATTTAAGTTTTAAGCAGAATTTCAAAATTAAAGAAAATTAAATGTCTGTACTACCTATATTAACCGGACATTGGCATAATGTTTAGAGTATTTTCCTAATGGCCAGGGGACCTGGGTTCAATCCCATGTCTAGTCATACCTAAGACTCAAAACATGGTACTGGATACCTCCTTGCTTAACACACAGCATTATAAGGTACGTATAAAGGGTAAAGTGGAGCAATCCACGGAAAGAAGTGGCACCCTCCCCTCCTCAGTGTAGTAGCTGTTGAAAAGGGAGCCTTCGGGTCGCCCTTGACTACTATATTATTCCACCTTGTATAAATATATGAGTAAGAGCATCCGCATTTTGTGTACACATAAAAATGAAAGAGAGAGATTTTTTATGGTAAGACTATTTATGGCCAACTAGACTACTGCAGATATTCACAAAATGTTTTCCATTCATATAAAATGTTTCCCGAGACTGAATATGAATTTATTTTTCTATTAACATATTTTTGCTTTGAGTTCTTTATTAATTCTCATGTCAAATAAAAGTTTTCTTTCTTCGAGATTGGTCGTCGAGTAAAGAAACCATTTCATAGGAAATGAACTAAGTCGGCGTGCTTAGAGAAAAGTCTTAAGAAATTGTAATCGTCGACCGGAGATCAAATCCTGGACAAGGCTATTTGCATTTCACTACATGCTTATGTTCTCTGTTCAGTCTCAGAGCTAGGGTTAGTAGTAGGATAGACTGTGTTATTTAACTTTGCTAGACAACCAGTCTAGGAAAAGAAAAAGTCTAAATTCAGACCCCCTTTCATTCCACTTAAAAATTGACAATATCGTATACTGCTCCCGTTTGGAAGGGGAACAGGTAAACACGTAAAGAACAGTAAACGATCGTGTAGTGTTTCGTTTAAAATCTTATTTTGTTTAGTTTTATTGCTGGTTTATTTGTTTGCCCAGTTGAAAGTTACATTCTATTTCTTGTGAAAACTATTTCGAGCAAACGTCGCGCTTTCTGTTTCATGGCTTCAATATCCAATATCGAATCAATGTTTAGCGGAGGAAGTTACTAATAAGTAAAATCTGCTGTATGTATCTTCAAATTTCTTTTCTTTTTATTCTTTACTTAAACATTTATGATCACAAAGAAATTAATTCGAATTATCTTTATTGATAAATAAGAACAATCAAATTTTTACTCAGACTTTCAAATCAGTTACCAACTTATACTGCCCCATATCAAATACAAAGTTCTGTAAAAGTAATTTTTTAAACCAAATTAACATTTTATCTGAATTAATCTTGAAGTACAAAACCAGGTTCATCTCAATACAGAGAGTGTAAAAAAATAAACACGTTCGAGATATTTATTTACGGAAAAAAAACCTTCAAATATTGACGCTAAAATACTTGGTCCAGTAAGTAAAACACTTGAAATCTTATTTATTTCAGGAAACATTTAATGAGATGGCTGTCTGAATTTCTGAGACGAAGCTTGATTTTTTATCATTAAGGGTTTTCGGACAATTGGTTCCCTAAGCTTCTAAGGAGACAATTATATGGAGGTTGCAGGTTCAATCCTGACTCCAGGTGAGTAACAATACAGGAATACTTAAGACTTGTATCCGGTTATGGCAAACGGAATCAGAACTGGTGACCGCCATGGATTCAATAAAGGATGCAGTACGAAGTTCCCGAGTTCGACAAACACATGAAGAAGGCTGGAGGACATATCGGCCGAAACGTTGTGGAAATAACAATAAAGATGAAGACAATAGTCCGAAAACCCTTAATGATAAAAATTCATTGAGATGTTGATCACAAGAGACGCGGCTAATCATCAGGCAGGAGTTACTGCTAAACAAAGTTATGGTAATTTCTAGTTGAAGATCTATCAACCATTTTCGCTACAGAAGACTGTACGTGCGAGGATCTGCCTTAAAATTGGGATAAGTTGACTTTTCTTTCTTCGGTAAAAAGATTTTTTATATAAAAAGGTGGAATACAGGGTATAATATTATCACTGATATCAATATGATTAACACACACTACTCCATTGATTCATTATGGATTAATAAAAAGAAAATATGGATACAAGAAAAATCAATGTATTCAATATATGATGCGTATATCGAAGAAATAATGAAATATTTTCACAATCCATGAAACAAAATTTTACTGAAAACAATTTTCTCTGAATTACAGGTATATATTTAACTATTTTAAGATTAATAATTTCATTTTCAACTCTTAAATTAAAAAGCTTAGGTTAATATAAAAATACCTAATAAAATGTATATAAAAGTAGTAAGATTAGGTTCAAATTTATTGATTTGACAGTACGAAAAAAAGAAAACAAGTGAGAAGGAACAGAGATGAACAACATTTTTTTATACGTTATTTTCCACATGAAATGAGGCGTTCCATTTAGAAAAAAACTTAGGGTCGCGATTTGCCTCTGAATGAGAGCGTCTTTAAGTAGCACCAGACTTTCCAAGAATTGTCAGGGTGCCATAAAATATAGCGAGTAAAAAGGAAATTATAAGTTTGAATTAAGCCAAATGAATTCTGTAATTGTCTTGCAACAGCATTTTAGAACACATGTAACACTATGTAGGTGGTCCGCCAAGCAGACGATTCCTTTGTCTGTTTTGGCGCGAAACCAGACAAAGGGTTTTGGACCCGCGATCTCGACGTGACCGGAAGTTTTGAGGGGACGCCAGTCAGAGAGTGAGACAAAAAGGGACTGAGAAGTTGGCAGTTGGCGAAGGGTGACGAGAGTGACCAGTCGGCACCGGACACCGGAGCGGAGAGACCAGCCGGCATGAGATAGGGTCCAGCGACAGTGAGGAAGACCGGTCAGGATAGGTTGGCATTCCTAGTAGCGTTGTAGAATTTTCGCTAGAATCCACGCTAGCGTTAGTCTACAAATGTACACAGGAAATGCAGTGTTGCATAACTCCCTTTCTGCACTTGAGTTAACCCCAGGCATATTGTTCGTTTTGTTCGTTTGTTCTTCTTTCCTCCCGCTCCCTCGATTGTATTTCATGTAGCCGTAAGGAAATGTGCGATACACCGGCCGTAAAGTGAAATGGTTCGAAGAAGTTGATGTAACGTGGGGGCCGAGGGGGGGTAACGTCACACACATTTCGCGAAATCACTGCTGACTTGACTATCCATCTGTGATTGGAACAAGAAATTTAAGATGCTCGAATAAAAGTCCAGCGAAAACATCCCAAAACGAAAACAGACGGAAAGAGTTCATTTCATCAATAATATATCGGCATCTGATCTGATCTCTCTCTCTTTCTCTCTCTCTCTCTCTCTCTCTCTCTCTCTTTCATCTTTTAGCAGCTCTAACCCAAATGCCGATTTTCACGTTCTGCAATATTTTGTGTTTATTTTTCTCGTTTTCAAATTTCCCACATTTCCCTATTATTATCTCTTCACTTTACCCTATTTACCCAACCCCTCCGCTCGGGCAGGATATGACACAAGGTCAATTTTTAAGCGGAGTTTAACAGGTTTGAATTCAGAGTTTTCCTTCTCCTAGATTAGTTACCTCACCAAGGCTGAAGAACATAGTTCGCCCTACTATTTACCCATAGCTGGAGGGAGAATAATTGGATTCATACCTTTCCCAAAGGTATTAGTGCTATGTGAAATGCAATCAGTCTCGTCCTGGATTTGAACTCGTGTCGCCGTGTCCATTCCTTACGACGATAACCATTACACCACGGGTGTCCTCGTGGTGTAATGGTTAAAGCGATGGACTGCGAAATCGTAGTACGCGAGTTCGTACTCCAGTCGCGCTATTACATTCACTTTCGGGCAAATACCCTTGGGAAAGGTATGAACCCCCTTATCCTCCCAGCTATGGGTTAAATAGTACCACTACTGTTCTGCTAGGAGTATGACTTTGGCATTAAATAGCCTATAAAGGTTGATATGCAATTAAAGAAAGAAATCGAAACCGAAACCATTGTAAGTTTATTAATCCATAACTGTAACCAACCATAGTGTCTTCTTTTTTTTTCACCATATAGTTGTTTTCTTTATTTAACGGCATATTCACATTAATGGGTTATTTAATGCCATTAGTCATCCACGTAAGAAAACAGTCATGATAATATTTATGGCGATAAATGATTCATAACTTTTCCAACGGAATTAGTCCGAAACTGAACGTAATACCGAGAGGATTTCTCATTTCCTTTGGTTGGATGTATACATAATAGTTATGGTGACCTATATACACGATAATGAACTTTCCCTCCTTCATAAATACTAACTATTTACTCTCGAGGAGATTTACTCCCAGCAACCCTTACTCCAGTCCGCCTTTTCTGAAGATCTTGGAATCTCACTTATATACATTATTGCTACCTGTCCTCACCGCGCCCGAGCCTGCTTTTTTTTTCTTTCGTACCATTAGATTAGATCCTTCTCCCATTTAGAGAAGGTCCGGCTTGTTTTCGGTTTTCTTGGAGACCGGAAAGCAGTCGGCCTTCATATCGTAGAAGTGGCAACCAAAAGGGGAATTTTTCCTTGGTTTTAGTCGCTTTTCTTTTCTTTTGTTTTTTTTTTTTCCATACCCATCACATACCATTTCTGTAAATAAAATCCTGTTTTGTAAATAAAACAATACATTTCTTTTCGGGGTGTTGAGTAGGTCCTCTCATAGAGCAAGTGCGGTATTTTGGTGGATGTATGTGTTTGGTGAAGGATGGTTGACTCTATTTTGTATTGTTGAATGGGTCGGCGAATGTGGCAAGCTAGGGCCCCTTAGACAATATAGTTATGGCATGACCGCTCCTTCCTCCGACCCCACAAAATCTCAGGGCCTCCAGCCTACCATTTTTATAAATGGAAATAAAGAGATTTATTCCAAGCGAGGTAGCTTGATTAACGATTGTGATTTGCGCAGAGGCTTTTCAGTGGACTGTCTTGCATCCATGCCGGACAGACAATGCTCCATGACAGACTTGAGGCCGAAAAGCCCCCGATTTCGGCTGGGCCATCTTTAGGTGAGTGAGCTGCATCATTGACACCTTTGTCACTCTTGTATAGGACTGGACTTTGCTGTCCAGTTTAAGCTATAATCAGGCATACGTGCCTGGACGCAGATTTGGGTCCATGTCCAGCTAGTATAAACAGGTTCGTATTGCACTAAGTGGGCCGATGACCAGCATAGTCAAGCAAGGCTCGAGTCTCAGCTCGTGCCCGACCTTCTCCTCCTCTAAATCCCCACTATAATCGACCTTCAGGTTATTGACTTTATGTCAAGTCCTGTCTGGGGGGAGGCAGAGACAAATATCGACATTTCCTTCCATTGCTCGGTCGGTCGTGTTGGTCGGTACACGGATGATCCCTGGTGTGTCCTTGTTCCGCTGGTGGTCGGTCGAGGCCGTTTGACATGGATTCCGGTAAGCTGCATTCATATCAGGTGCCCCAAGACCGGCATTCTCTAGCCTTAGGGGGCCTTCCACCAGGCTTGGAGACGCTAGATATATCGCTTAACACCAGAGACGCCTCTTTTTAGGGTAATGCCGACGGGGCCTGATGCATTTTTGGAGCTGCCGGGTGTGTCTGAGCTATGGCCTCGCGTCCAAACCCACCTAAAAAACAGGCTTGTGTAACTCTCGTTCGGTCGGTGGGACGAACGGCAAATACCGACTTCCTCCCAACAGTCGAACCTAACAGTTTCGGACAGACACTTCGGCCTGCTGTACTAACACTTTTATTTTTTATATATGTTCTGTTTATTCAATACGCTTGTTCCACCTTCTTTCTCTTCATTAGTGTCTTCTTTCTGGGCCCTAACGGGCTACAACAATATATCTACCCAACCCCTCCACATATAAAAACGCAACTACACCAAAGTATAAATAGGAGTGTACAATGAACGCGATTCTCTTACCTTTATGACAAAAATAACCGTAAACGGGTTGATATGCCCTTAAAATGAATTAGTCAAATTTGGCAGCCCCCAAAATAAAAACACTGGTTCTAATGATTTCATTTATTCAAATATCTCATCTTAACTGTATTTAAACTTTCATTCCCATTGGTTTCCGACCAATCAAAAAGAACAAAAAAACCCAAAAGGAGGAACATTCTGAATAAGAAAGAAATAACATCCATGGCAGACATGACAGAAACGGAAAAAGTTTTATCTAAACTGAGATTATTTTGACAGAGAGAAATAAGTGAACGCTATTTTTGTGAACATTTCTTCCCATTAAGTCGTCGGAAAAAATGTCCGCTGTTTGCGACCGCAGACTTTTTTGGTGCCAATCTCATCTTGTGAATCGAGTGATCAATATTAGGAAGTGTGAGGAGATGAAGCAAAGAGAAAAAAGACATAAACAAATGGAGGAATGTATGAGTGACAAAGAGGACGATTTTGAGAAATGGAAGGAGCAGAAAAGAATAGAGAGAAAGATAATACGTAAAGACAAAAAGTCCAAATGTATGGCAGTAAACTGCATCAGATGGTTAGCCTTTGGTTCTCGCAAGGATGGAGAGATACACCCTCATTTCAATTACTTCCAGATCCACTCTAATTGGTTATTGATTTTAATGGCAGGGTCATTTTATACCTTGGGGTTAGGGAATTGCTGGTATTGTACATTTGATCACGTAGAATACTCGGTCTATCGTCTTCCTCTTCAATGTTACACTCACAATGTTCCAGCTGATAGGTCTTTCGGCCTTCTTCTGGCATTTCATGTTGAACTCGGAAGCCTAGACAGAACGTCAAACTGAACCTTTTATTCAATCCATGGATGTAGATTCTTTTAACTCTATTAACAGAGTAAAGGTGTTAAGGTTATTCTTAGCTCTAGTTGGGATTGAACCTACAAATTAAAGATGACTTCTGACCCAGTCAGCTTGGGCTGTAGAATACACCGACTGAACTGCAACGGTATGGAAAAACTCCCGCCACGAATGTCCTAGATATGACACTAAATCTAATGATGAGGCTTCAATAATGCTGGAGCTCTGGGAAACGCGGAGTACTCCTTCGTTGCCATTGCTCCTAGGTACACTCTGGTACCACATGATTGGTTCTTTTATGTAGGTCAAATAGAACTGTTTTGACCTTTTATCTGTGGACTTATGCTAAATTGAATTGTTTGAAATAGGACTGTTTGAACTTTTAACTGTATGTAAATAAATGACTGATGTTTAATTCAGTTGGTAGGTATACATTTCAACATTTAACTTCGTTGACATGCTAAACTGAATTGTTTGAAATAAGACGGCTGATTATTTAACTATGTGTAAAGAAAAAAACTGTGTACTTTCGCTAAATTGAATCCTAAATTGAAATAGAACTTTTTTTGCATTTAAGTGTGTATTCGATAGAAATAAGGGAAACCATTTAACTGTCTCCAAAAATGTCCAGAGGGTTGTTTAAAAATTTTATCAACTCCGTATTTAATAGATATGCCCTAAGAGCATTTGTCATTAAATAACCAAGAATGGTTGATATGCCATAAAACCAAATCAAACAAAATCATATATATCTAATATAGATGTATGAAGAGGATTTGGCAAAAATTAACGAATTAAATCGATTATAGAAGAATCATTCGAAAAGCGCATTTAATAGTTCTAAATGAGGCCTAATGTTTTTGGGAAACGTACGACACCTTCCTAAGTAAATTGTATCCAAGTGGCAAAGGAGCCATTCGGTGATTTGTGCTGTTCCAGAGGAAAATAGACACACAATGAGTCTGTACTACTTTATATATGTATCTATACACCCCCCCACACACATATATATATATATATAGGTTCAAATAGGTAATAATGATAATTTGTTAATATATATAATGTTTCCAGTAACTATACCGAGTTGATAATAAATAATTGTTAGCGAAAAGTTATATGTTTTCAAGTACTTTTATCGAATACAAATAATTTGCACTCTTCGCCAATGGATCTGGAGACCAGGGTTCAACCCAGGTCGAGTCATAGAAAAGACTCAAAAAATAGTACTTGAAGATACGGATTAAAGGTTAAGTAGAGCAATACTGGAAAGGTAGTGACGCCTTTCTCTACACTTTGGTGTAGTAGCTATTGAAAAGGGAGCCTCGTGTCGCCGTCGACGACGGTCACCAACTTTACTTTTACTTACTTTTATATAGTTTCAAGTACTTCTATCTATAACATTACGGGACCAAATATGAATAAAGGTGAAACACTACGGGACCAAATATAAAACGTTGTCCCGCACGCAAGTACAAGATGGACGCGGTTGCTTCTAGATACGAAAATTTATTATGATCAATAATATTCACAGTAGTCGTCACGAAACCTTGAGAGATAGGCAAGGAATTACTGGTGTCCATTAAATTTTAACCCGAAGCAGGCGAGACAACAAACACGGAGTTTATTTCATCTTCATCCCGACCAAACCCTATCTCAAAAAGAGCAACTTATCTAAATTCCAGACTGAACTCGAACCTGTTCGACAACAACTCACCGACTGACTGCCTCAACTAACCATCTAACTCTGCAACTATATATTCTGCTAATTATTCTGTTGACTAATTTTCTTGATCTCACGTCATCACTGAAACTTTCCAGTCATACTAATATCAATGGATATCGTATCCAAATGTTTGTTTTTATATGTCACTCGCAGCCGATTTAAAAACGAACCCGTCAATTTCATATTTTTACAGGAGCTGACATCAAACGCAATCCAGATCCACCTGTCTGACCTTTTCAATGCGAACTTGCACTTAAGTTTTAACTCCAAGTTTTTACCAATCACTAATTTATCACTGAAATAAATCGATTAAGCAATATTATTAATTACAATCCTTAATTATATTACTTATCTAATGCAACTAATTTGTTCATAGGAAACTTGAAAAACAATACTAATAATTTAAACGCAATTATACGGTTTTATTTATTTCAAGCTAATGAATAGTTTCAATTAATTAATAAAAATACTCATTTGTTAGCGATTGTAGCTTCATATAACTATTCTTAATTGAAATATTTTGCAGACAATTATATTCTAATTATTTTCAAACTGATTAGCCAATTAATGGGAACCCATGTTTCAGTTAGACTGAATCTGTTAATAACTGCAACCACATAGTGACCTCACCTTACGCACAACTCTAAAACTGGACCTACACCTCAGAATATAAATCAGCGTCATAAATGTAAAGTAGAAATGGACCGTCCCATTAAATAATGTGAGGTTCCATTGGCAAACATTGAACAAGAGAAATTACCTCCTCCAATGATACAAAAGAGACGAGTCTTTAAAGGGAGAACTTGCTCTTTTTTGTATTTGCTTGATACTGAATAAACAAACTGAGTGTCAATACAACTACTTCGTCGTTGCTACTTTCGAATACCCAAGACACCCACCAGTGTATGCATGTGTGGGTTCTTACTCACCCAACCCCGAGGCGGATGCAGTCGATGTATTCAAGGTTCCACCGACAGGTCGAATACTTCTGCTCATATATAGTGAAACTACTGAGACAATAGGAGTGATTATGAGAAAAAAATAGCCGATAATTCACTTATTTATTTTATTATTCATGTATTTATGGAAGTGAGAATCTTACCTACCAGTCAGGGATGCTGTTGGCATTTTCTAAACTCATTTTAGAAATTTTTTTTTATGTTCTTTTAAAAGAATTCTAATGATTGCTTCAATTTAAAGCAAAATTCTGAAATTTTCTCATCTTCCTGATACAAACCTTTTTCATATCTAAAAACAACATTCACAGCCACTGATAACGACTATGAAAAAATACTGACTTTTAGCAAAAAACCAGTTTTATTTATAGTGTAATTGAGCTTCCAGTATCAGTTAAAATAAATTGGAGACGTTATTTTCGGAGAACACCATATAAAAAATTGAAACGATTCCTATTTAAGAATGAAAATAAAAAAATATAAGTGAAGCACACACACTCACACATAATATATGTATGTGTATGTGTGTGTGTATGTGTGTGTGTTTCACTGATAATGTATGTGTGCGTGTGTGTGTGTGTGTGTGTGTGTGTGTATGTTTAACTGATATATATATATATATATATATATATATATATATATATATATATATATATATATATATATATACGTCTGAAACTTAGTCTAACGTAAAGTTGGACGTGTTTCGATCCCGGCTTCGAGCGTCCTGCGTGTCTAGCCACACTGAAGAGTTTTGATAGAACGAAACAGTCTGTCTGTGGATGACAATATATATATATATATATATATTTATATATATATATATATATATATATATATGTATATATATATATATATATTCTGAGGAACAGAATATAGTTCTTGGAATTGTAGAATCCGCCAGATTAATTTTGAAAACCAGAAACAATTCAACAAATTTGGATTTCTAAATATAAATCCTTTTTCGAAAATAAAACAAACAATTTCTTTATCGAGAAGAGGATTTATTTTAATCAAAGGTTGCCAAATCTACCATCTCTGAAGACGGAAAAAGCCTTTATTTCCGATGTATCAAAAATTATTTGCTGAATAGACGTTATTTTTATACTAATCTTGAATCAGTTTATCTTGAAATGCGTACTTTAAAAATACGAGGTATTATCTTTCTTTGCTATTTTTTCGCCGTTCCTTAAAAAAATCTTTTAATCACAAAGGATAAATCTCTTTTCCCTAGATATTTTTAATTCTGCCAAACATGTATGTTTGGAGTTGAAGTCATTGAAACAGCAAGCCTCTCTTTTAGATTTCAAAGCAAAAGTTCGAAAAAAAAACTTTCTTCGGAAATTGTTAGATTTAACTAGATCAATGGATCCAGCTGAGTCAATAAGTTAAAATTTAATCACTGACTATTTCATTGATTTTAACAGTATGTCAACTTTTCTAGGGTTATTTTATACCTTGAGGTTTGGGAATCGTTTTCATCGTTACATTTTTGCGTTTTTTGCTCTTGTCTTTTTTTTTCTTTTACTCAGGAACCGTGTGAAAAAATTCACAAGAGTTAGAATAATTCTAAAACCGATCTAATAGACGCCTAGATAAAAGCCTCACAGGTACTACAATTTCAAGTCAGAATAGCTAGAAAACTTGTCTCCATTTATATAAGCAATGGGATTGTTTTGTCTTTCTTGTAACAGCTTTTGTGTTCAACTGTAGATTGTTGATCAACTTTTGTTTTCGATTTGTGCTTTTTTTTTCTTTTTAAGAATTGATGTTTTGTAGTTCTAATGCTTGCTGCAAGTGTTTTGGATAGTGTTTCTTGGTGAGCTGAACGTGGCAACAATTAACATGTAATGGATTTGGAGGTAATGGCAATGACGAAGTACTCAACACTACCAAGATCTCCAGAAATCGAACCTCAACAACAGATACAGTCTAGTGTTACACCCAAAGCACCCCTTCCAGGATAATTTCATAGCTCTCTTTAGTGGGTACAGTCAACATGTTGTAAGCCCTGCTCACAAGGTAGTGGTTAACAATAAACGAACAAGGCACGAATAGATCCCATATATGAAATTGCTAAACGACAATGCTTTTTCATTTTTTTTCTTTTAAAATTTTGTTCAGTTGTCATGAAAAATACTTCACTTTCTGTGAATAAAAGGGCAGTGAATCATTATTCAAAAGCTTTCGTTCAATTTCAGGGTTTTTTTTTTGGTTTTTTTTATTAATTATCAAATGTTTCCGATCTTTTGAAACTATACCTTAAATACGGATGAGGAATAATTATTCCTCACCCGTATTTTAGATATAGTTTTGGATTTGAAAATCTCACGGAAAATATTATCTAGGAGGACCACATTTAACCCGATAAAAGATGTATTTAAACCAAAACTGTACACGACCCTATATGACAACCTCTTCAATAACACCGTTTGCTTTTCTAGCAAAACGTGGCTTACTTCAAAGAAGAAAGAACTGCAACTGATTCATTTCGACACAGATATAATACTATGGTTGTCGCGGTGCCAAATGTGCCACTATAGTTTGTGGAATTATCCTTAGTAATAGCCCCAAATGTAACACTATAGTGGTAACATAAACAAATGTTATGCTATTTTCGCCTTAATTTCGTGACTAACACATGCATTTCTAGGTAATTTGTTTATCATTTTCCTCTGTGCCCACGTTATGTTTGAAAGATCCACCTGGGGTTGGCAATCCACCCGGAACTTCTTATGATGGTGGGGGTGGAGAAAGTTGTCAGGGTTCCAGCAACTCAAAGTCAAGAAAAATTCTCCGTTAACAATTAACAATTATTTATAAGTTCATATTGATATAACAATAATAAATACAAGATATTTATAGAGAGAAATTGTCGCCTTACTATTCAGTCTGCATACAGTTTTCTAGCAGTCATCGAGGCACAAGAGACAGAGAGAAAACTTGTTATATGAATAGGCACATGCTTGCCGCTACACAGAGTCATTAACCCCTTGTTGAAACGCCTGAAGAGGTCTGTAGATCTCAATTCAACTGAAAATCGACTCCCAAATGACAAATGCCTCAACTGACTAATTTCCAAAATTCTCTGATTTTTATATATCTTAAAATTCAGTATATCATAAGTGTGGTGTCATCTCTCTAAGTTCTTGCGTTATCTCATCATGATCATCACACGGGTCCTAAACCTTCACCATGTTTTCATTTTATCTCAATCAAACTTATGACAAGACATAGATTAATTTCATTTACATTTGACCTTTCTCTCTACAGATGACAGCTGTCCCCTATTACGTTTGCTGATGTATACGCTTGACCTTTCCAATTTGTCATGCATTTTCACTCAAAGATTCTAGCTAACTAAAAGACCCCTGAATAAATCGCGACCTGACCAAAGTAAATAATTAAATACTTAATACAATTAACCATCGCAGTAATTATTTCATACAGAGGACTACGAATAGATGCACTTAATTTTTTTTGTGACCACGTATCTGACTTTTTCTTTTCTTATATGAACTACTTATCATCGTCACCTCATCTCATATTTTTTCCTTCATCTCTGCCAACTTGCTTCGAGATGACCACAGGTCAGCAAAAGTTTTGAACGTTTACCTGGAATAGACAGTTATTTAAGGTAGTATATGGCGTCTCTACAATTCTGAAGTTGTAGGAAGTGTTGGTCACCCCTTCATTGCTATTATATACTCGTTCACTATGGCATGAAGTGTTAGTGCGTGTTAGAGTCCCATCTAGGGGTCAAATATACCAGTTTGCAAATTAGTTTTATAAAATAGAAATTGTATAACTTGCGCAAAAACATAAGAATTTACTAAAAACACGTAAAGCTCAGTCGGTCGGGGTTATAAAACTCACAGAGAGCATCTCTGCCGACGAGTATGACCCCCTCACACAATGAGTATCATGGATATGACATTAAACAATCTGATGGTGAGGCTCCAGTAACGCTAGAGCTCTAGGGAATGCAGAGTAACACTTCATTCCCATTGCCCTCAGGTCCACTCTAGCCTGGAATGGTAGCACCTGATTAGGGTCCTTTCTATGAGACAAATAGAACTGTTTGATCATTTAACTGTGTGTAAATAAATGACTGATGTTTAATTGAATTGTTTGTCACTGCAATACTTGGAACCATTTAACTTTGACTTGAGCTAAATTGATTAGTAAGAAATAGAACTGTTTGATATCTGTGAGTAAACAAATGACTAACCATTAATTTAATTGTTAGTGATTCTTAGGAATACTTGAAATCATTTAACTTTGTTGACTTATGCTAAATTGAATTGTTAGAAATAGAACTGTGTGATCATTTAATTGTGTGTATCTACTAAAGGTGTTTACAAATTGTAATTAATGCAAATAGGACAAAGGATTCGGCATTAAATAACTAGAAATGGTTGATATGCCATGATGCCAAATTAAAAACAAACAAACAAAAAAAAACAACAAACAACAAGCGAACACCTGCGCCTGACATACAGAAAAACTGGACTGCTGGTAGAGTTTCGTCTCTGCATTCTGCGGTCGCTGGTTCGATCTTCAGTCGGGGCAGATCATGGTATAAACTGCTGATGAGACCTAATAAGGTCAAAACAGCGGTCCAGTGTTTCCGTATGTCACGCGCAATTGTAGTTCAATATAATTCCTCTGCTTAAAAAAGAAAATGTTCATAAAAAAACATGTAAAATATAAACGTATAATGTATGCTGTTCCCTTACCTATTGGCATAAGATAACCCCGTACGGGTTGACATGTCATTAAATTTAATCAATCAACTTATTTTTTACAGTTTATATTCAGATAATTTTGTCAAACATTTTATTTTCAGTTCTTCTTTTTTCTCTTATAATTTTCATTTTAGTTACATTCTGAAAAAATAAAATAAAATAAAAACTTTCGTGGATCCGATTGAAAATCTCCGTTACTTTAAAAGAATTCCCTCAGGTGATTTATGCGCTGATGTGTTTAAATCTATTTTAGTATTTACATAACGTAAGTGTTTGCGTTTTATTATATAATGACAGAATAAAAGAAAGGATTAATGTTTCCTTTTTGCTTGCATTAAGAAACATTTCTTCTATAAAATTAAACAGCGCTTTTTTCTAAGTGCTTTATGCATATGTTTCGTTATAAATGGATTCAATCATCGATCAATTTCATTATATATATATATATATATATATATATATATATATATATAGCGTTGAACAAAAGAATGTATACTTATTCTTAACTGTGACTTTTTGAAATGAAACCGACCAATTTCTTGCAACGCTAACAAAACACTCGACTCCGTAATCCTTCGTAGGATTACATAGTGTTTAACCGTAACATGGAGGTTTTTAGGTGCCTAGAAGATGCAATTATGACATTTAACTGAAACATTTAACTTTAGTTAAAAGTGAGCAGCAATCAATGAATTTAACTCTGCAATTGAAATAGAATGCTCCCAAATACCAATTGAAACGAATCGCTTGCAAATCGTGTTATCAGCAATGCCTTCAAGAGAATGGACATCAGTTTAAACTGCTATGATAACTCAGTAACATTTCTAATTCTGTCTGTTCACGCAATCAACAAACCTGAGCGATCATCAGTTCGAACACCTGCAACAATTAATGATATTACATATGTGTCTTCTTTGACTTTGATTAGATGAATTAAATATATTTAAGTATAAATTGTTTTAGAATAAACTGTTTAGCCATTTTTGGAGACATCTTGTGTATGTATGAAATGTTACATTGAAAAAATTATTTTTAACATTTTTTTTTCTTGTCATCTTACTAGATATCTTAAGTTTAGTCCAACAGTTTATAGACGTTCTTTGATATTCACTTCCAGAGTGCTCCATTACCATTGTTCTTAGTTCAAGTGAAAAACTATATTTTTAGTGGGAGTTGAATTTTTATTATCTGACATACTTTCAGTCCAAAGTGTAGCTCGATTGTTTTGAATATATATATATATATATATATATATATATATATAGAATTAACTAGTCGAAAATCTTCTACTAAAGTCGAAAATCTTCTACTAAAGTTTCACCTTAACGGATCATCAGGCGAAACTTCCTGATGATCCGTTAAGGTGAAACTTTAGTAGAAGATTTTCGACTAGCGATTTAAGTTAATTCTATAATTGGCTCCATTGTTTAATGTTGAGCACTTTAGTAATTATAGCATTGCAGTATTCGCGGAGGGTTTTTTGGTTTTCTTTTGGCCACTGACATAGTACCCCTTGATTTTTTTCAAGGAGTAGGACGAGGTTGGTCTTTTCTTTCTTTTTTACCCCAAAAAACTTTTTTCTTTTTCCTCTGGACCGTGATTCGAGATATTTTTTTCTCTTGTTCCTGGCCAGGGTTTTTTTGTTTTTTTCTGGTACCGTGAATACTGGTAGATAATTGATTAGTAAATATGTATATATATATATATATTTGAGGAAAATATTTATGGAACAGTTGATATACTATAAGCACAAATAATGGATTCCTTCCGAATATTTCGTTCTTATTCATAAAAAGAAATATTTCAACTGAGAAAAATATTTTTCTAAAGTTTAGCAAAAACAGGAAATAGATAAGCGTCTATAAATGTGAATATGAAAGTGGGTAGGGTGTGTCTAAAGAAAAAAGCCAGAAAAGGGAAAAGGGGGAATAAATCTGGGATTGAGTGTTGATAGTTGGGGTTATTGGTTTTGACTTAATTTCAGTGAGAAAAAAAGAGAGAGATAATATGAAAAAGGGGTAGGTTTTGATAGAGAAGAGTAGAAGAGAAATAAAAGCGGGAAAGATGACATAAATTCTTGGGTGGTGGAAGTGGATTCCCTGGCACATCCTGTTTTGCCAAGTTTTCGATTCTAAGAATCTACGGGATATTTTTCAATGTATGGGTTTAATTACAGTGGCTTGAGAAAAATTGAATTTGTGTTTGAGATCTAACATGAAGGAGAAAAAGGCACTTCGGTCGTCATTTAGTTTAATTGATGTTTTGTATTGGTAAATTCTTTTTTCTAGGCTGGATTGGGTTTCGCCGATGTAATGTTTGTTACAATCTTTGCATGGAATAGAATATATACTTGCGTGAGAAGTGGTTACATTGTTGGTGCTTTTGGGGATTGAAGAGAGATTTTTGTATAATTGGTATCTCTAATTTGGTTAATTTGTCGTCGAGAGGTTTGTTGTGTGTATTAGAGGGTTGTGAGATATGTCCATGGGTAATAGGAATAGTAGAGCGTTTTCCTTATATTTATTTGGCTAGTGTATATTGAGGGTTTTTTTAGCGTTTAATATAAAAAATCTTGAGTATTTTCAGTTTTTAAGGGAATGTTCTATATAATTGAATTCTTCACATAAGTACTGCGAGCTGTATTAACAAAGTGCTCGTAATTTTGGGCCATTTATGAGATCAGTTTTGATTTTGTTGTTGTGGTAGTGGAAGTAAAAATGTATAAAATATTTTTTCTTTGTGGGTTTGCTGTAGACTTTAAAAGTTAAACCGTTTCGTGATTTAATAATTAGGATGTCCAGGAAGAGTATGGTGTTATTTGATTGTTTTTCATATGTGGAGGATTCAGCATAATTTAATTTCTCTGCGATTTCTTTGATTTTTCTGTTTTGGGGTAAGCAAAGGAGTATATCGTCAATATATCTAAAATATGTAGTGTTAATTGGTAGTCTGTATATAAAAGGGCAGGATTCTAAGAAATTCTTAGAATAGACAGACTAGAACGCTGCTAAGTGGGTTTTCCATAGGGAGAACAGATTTCTGTTTAAAAATTTATTATAAAATTTTAAATAAATCATGTCAGCTATGTGTCTGCAGATATTTTAAAATCTGGGACGATAGGGGAAGTCCATTCTGAAAAATTGACTGGTTTGATAACAGAGGAAGAAAGCATACGATTAAGTTCTGTTTCCACCTTCTCTCGAATCGTTAATGGTACTGTTTCGCCGCCATAAAACCAGGGGTACAATTTTGCTGAATGTATACTTTCACTGTAACGTTTTTCAATGTTTGAAAGCTTGGTTTAAACAGCTCTGAAATTTCCTTATTCAAATTGGTCCACTTAATTTTGTTGTAGTCTGCTGATAGATTAATTGGCAAACTTTCCTGCCAATCCCTTCCAAGAAGATTTGATCCCGAACTGGGTACAACCAACACTCTTAAATTGTTCGATTTTTTTTTTTATATTTGACATTTAGGTTAGCCACCCCCTTTGGTATAATGACCTCACCTGAATAAATCCTTAATCTCTGTATAACCTACTTTCAAGGAAGCCTCACGTTCATTAGTTCGTAGAATTGTTTCTCGATTATCAGCGACGATGAACACCCAGTGTAGATTTCCATTTCACAAGTGGTTGCATTCAACTTAAGTGTACAGGAACTTGTCATATGTAAGCATCTATCGTACGAACTGCTCTTTCATGTAATGTGACAGGCTTTCCCGATGTTTGTTTTTGCACTGTCTCGAAATATTATTTTTCTTTTGACATTTAAAACGATTTTTCCCTCTGCTGGACACTGTACACGTCTTTCGTGCTATTTTTCACCGCACCCAAAACACAACCTTTTCTATTCTTGTATCTCAGCTGAACTCTATTTTGCTGTACCCATTTTATGTAAGTCCTCCCTATCTTTGTTCTTTATGTGAGCCACATTGGCAGTCGCCAATTCCATGGCATGAGCCATTTTATAAACTACTTCAAACGACATGTCCTCAGACAACAATCTTTCTTCTATTTTCTCGTCATTTAACCCACACGCAAATTTGTCACGTAATTCTCTTTTTACAAATGTCCCAAATTCGTATGTAGAAGATAGATGTTTAAGGCGAACGAAAAAAAAATTAGAAACGGGCTCACTCTCCCCTTGTTTGACATTATATTTTAGCTTGAAATGTTCTAGCAACAAAATCTTTATTTCCTCAAAAGATTTCTCACTCGCTTTTTGAGGTGCACATAAATCTTCCAATATTCTACGTTTTTTCCCCGGATAGTGTTAAGCAAAACAGCTTCGCATTTCGTCTCTGTCTGAGTGCCATGTGGGATATTATTTGCTATGAAAAAATGTTGCACGCGGTTCAGGTAAGTCGAAATGTTTCCTGACTCAACGCAGAATTCATCCACACGTCTGAGTGTTAGCATATTCTAGTGTGAAAACATTATTCTCGTTGCCAGATGTTTCCAGTTTGATTAAGAAAATAGTTGTGAATAACAACGATAATGTAATCCAGTTGTAATAATTCACGAAGCTCTTTGCTTCGAAGTGGCACAAAGCCGAATTAATGAGACACCACATGAGACTCGAACTCACTCGTATACGTTTACTAGTCTGCCTTGCTAACCATTACACCACCAAAGGTGCCCAGGTAATCCTGTTGTACTAAAGATAGTAGAATCACCATTTCTGCCTTTTTATTACAACCAGTCAAACATGACCGAAATGATACTTCTGTTTCTAGGACAAATATATATATATATATATATATATATATATATATATATATGTGTGTGTGTGTGTGAAGGTATATATATATATATATGTATATATATATATATATATATATATACCTTAACACACACACACACACACACACATATATATATATATATATATATATATATATATATATATATTTAGATTATCAAATTCTTCCCATGCATAGGTTCCCAGAATGAATACCTTCATATCTTTTCTTATAGATTTTTTAAATCCAGATTAAAAGAATGCTAAAAGTAACCTAAAACCAAACTTTTTAGGATTATATTTTTCCGATGCAGTTATCATAAAGAAACGAGAATATAGATATCAAATAATAGTTTACGAAAAAGTTCGACTTCCGGTTAACCTTACCGTGCTTTTAACCTTGGTATTTCAATTTTTGTTGTTGATTTATTGCTTTTTTTCTTTTTTAGGGGAATATTAAAAACGGTTCTGACAGAAACAGAACTTTCATATGGACTCCTACAAGAATAAAACCATATTCTTCAGATGCAAATCAAAAGATTAACAATCGCCATGTGAACATAATTGTTAAGCGTTATTCATGCAAATTGTGCTTATACAAAAGAGTGACACCCTCTCTTAGAGGAAAAAAAGCCTAAACACGTATCAGTGACTTTATTATTGTAAATATGCCCAGTCGTTGGATTAATCAGCCGAAGCATATTTGTTTCTGACAACATTCAAATATAAAGTACATTTCTTAAAAAGATGCCGGTAGAATATCCAATTCTATTTTATAACATTTGGTTAATATATTTGTTGAAATAATTGCATAACAAATTGAGATTTTGCATTTAGTCTCGACAACAATCTGCAGTAGTGTTGTATACCCTACCTATGAACATTAATGGATACGTCCCATTCCTCATAAATACGTTGGACACTATTGTGAGGGGGGTGGATATGCTGACTAAGTAATATATACCATTAGCAGTGGTTTACCTTCTTCGCACCGCTGGCTATATTTTATTTTGTTAACGTTATAAAGATTTCCATTTCATTTGCAACCTCTGTTTTGCTTCTTTCTCATTCAGTCACAACTTGCTTTTTTTAAATTTTGTTAATTATGAATATATGAGAAAATTTCTGTCAGCACATAACTTTCGACACATATATATATATATATATATATATATATATTACACACCTTCCGTGAACAAGATCAACTATGAATGTAGAAGCCACATAGAAAAATATTTGTTGCACATTCCCCGAAAATTCTTCCTCTTGGCTCAAGTAAAATTATTTTCTTCCGTAAATTACCCGTCCACTTGTGCTTATTCTAAGTCTTTATATAAGTGTATATGATGCGTCATTATATTTAACATTTCATAATTCGCTCCCCTGAAGATAATTCCACTTTAAGTCGGAACTACTTGGGGAAACACTTTTCTGAATTCATTCCATCTCAAATGAATCGCACGAAGACTTGAATAAATCAAAGATAGATTAGGCACACGTGTGTCTATGTTATTTAATCTAACATCCTGGAAGCTACATCCCTCAAAATAGCAGCTGTACGGAAACCTACTACCCATCTCTAAGACCATCTAAATTAGACGAACAAGACATGCGGGATACTGCTGGTGGAGTAAGGATGAACTCGTAAGCGACTTTCTCCAGTTAACACTTTTATACGGACGCGCTAGTGTAGGACGACCAGATAGAACTTATCTAAAGCAGTTTTGTACGGACACATGACCTAGCCTGGAAGACCGACCTGAACTGATGGATGATAAAGACGTATGGTGAGTGAGAGTTTGGGAAATCATTGCAATCAGCTCGACATGATGATTATATATATATATATATATATATATATATCGTATCTTTGAATTTTATACTGTTCTTTAAATTTTGAACATGAGGATGCAAAGATATTTTTAACCAGTACCATACATCAATTGTAACAAATGGAAACAAATCCCGTCATCTTGTTTGTTTACTTTTGCCCTACAAAGAACAGGTCGTTTGATTTTTCCGTTTTCGTCAACAGTGACTGTCAGTCAGAAATAAATGTGGTCAGCTAATAAACCGCACTCAGACCAAGAATATCTCGGCCAAAACTACTAAATACGAAGAAAGATAAAGAAAAAGAAAATGAATAATTTCGATACTCGACAGAAACAGAAAAAAGAATGAAAACATTCTGGCTTGCACTAAAATCTCGAGCGAAAAACGTTTTGAAAAAAGAAGAAATTCTGGATTTATTCGTTGCACACATCATTAGTATTCAGTCGATTTCCGTGCTGATTTGCTTTTTTGGAAAATTTTAAATAAAATAACCCTTTGACATTTCAATGTCCCATATTTTACTACTTATATGAACAACAAAGCCAAAATGTTCAGCTGATAATTCGGTAAGAACGTTTGATGGATACTGGACCCACTCCTGTAATCGCTGGGTCCCTGATTATATCGATGTTTCAGTTTTGGAAAATGAGATGGATATTAGCATTTCATTGTTATTTTCTTTTATATCAATAATTTAAATAGTAAAAGAAGGATCTTATTAGTATGCACAGAAACTAAAATAAATGCATCAGTTAATCGCTGATGGGCTGGACATTGCTTTATTCATAAAATTAGATGGCTTGGATGAGGTTATTAGGCATATCGACCATTTTGATTATCTGATACCAAATCTTGTTTTTACATAAATATTAAACAAATGATTTATAGACATTTTAGATGCACACAGTTAAATGAAGAACCAGATCTATTTCTGACAACCTTGTTTAGCATAAATAATAAAGTTAAATGGTATTGCTATGTATCATTAACAATTCAATTAAACATTAGTCATATACCTTGAATACACGAACTTAAACCAATGCCAGTAGGTGTCGTCAGTGATATTTTAATCTTCTGGGTCATTGGGGAGTTTCGGGTCTTTCAACATCATACTCCCCTCACCAGAACGACTCCCTCAGAGAGTTAAATGACCAGACAGTCCTATTTAAAAAAATTCAATTTCGCCAAAGTCATTTGTTTACACTCAGATTAAATGACAAACAGTTCTATATGATCCATTGATAGTACCTTATCAGGTGCTACCACTCCGGGCCAGAGTGGACCAGGGAGTGATGTCATTGAAGGGGGTACTTTGCATTCCCTAAACCTCCTGCATTACTGGAGCTTAACCATCAGATTGTTTATTGTCATATCCAGGATACTCATTGTGGGGGTTACCCCTCAGTAGAGTGGTAGTCGGTGTATTCTGCAGCCTTATCTGATAGACAAAACTAAATCAGAGCATCCTTAGAGTATTGGTTTGATAAAATTTTAGCCTTGATGCGAGCTTTTTCCACACACACACACACACACACACACACATATATATATATATATATATATATATATCGAAAAGGTCCCCAAATGATTTCAAATTCGTTATTTAGTTGTGTTTTTATTATTATTCCATATTGGTATATACTTTTGTGACACGTGTTTTGCTCTTTACCGACCGTATTTTTGGTTGTGTATTGGATTTCTTTAGAGTAGTAGGAATGGTTCATAGATTGTTTGGTTGATTCAACACACACACACAGACAGACAGTGTTAAACACTAATGAAAATAATACTTTTCTTTATCATATCATATTAACCAGCCCCTCCGCTCGGGCAGGATATAACACAAGGTCAATTTTTTAAGCGTAGTTTAAAAGGTTTGAATTCAGAGTTTTCCTTCTCCTAGACTAATTGCCTTACCAAGGCAGAAGAACCTAATCTGCCCTATTATTTACCCATAGTTGGAGGGAGAATAATTGGATTCATACCTTTCCCAAGGGTATTAGTGCTATGTGAAATACAATCAGTCTCGGCCAGGATTTGAACTCGTGTCGCCGTGTCCATTTCCTTCGACGATAACCATTACACCATGGGCACCTACTTTTCTTTATAAAATTATGAAAATGTAATTTTCTAATATAAGAATACAAACTAATTTAGTTCCAAAGTCAATTTAAAAGGACAATGAAAACGTGCACACTGCACACATATAAGTTGTCAAAACAATCAAAGTCAGCAAGACACATCTATTTATGCATTGACTTAATAAAATCTGTTTTTCTGTTGAATTTATAATGTTAAATCTTGTCTTCGGATAGATTAATCAGGTCTTTGATTCAGTATTCTTTTTTTATTGCTGGTTACAACGCAATGTGATACTTGCCAACAAGTTGAGAGCAAAGATCCTTAATCAGCAAAAACCCTATATTGTGGATTGATTGGATGCCCAATTAAAATTTAATTAATAAAAGGGATTCCTCTCCCACAGACGTAGACCACAATTTTAGATTGATTGACCAATCATACAACAGTAGAAAAATACTAAATGATCAGTGATTGGCTGGCCAATCGGGAATGGTTGTTCCAAGAGTAATTCTCTATGAAAATGTCTGTTAAAGGGTTTAAATGGAGAGAAAATTTAAAGATTACACCGAAGATAAGAGAATAAGATAAGAAGTCTCTCCAAGCACTAATTCCTCTCCAGCCAAAATCAGTCTTTAAAAATTACCTGACTAGTTAATTTCTCCGTTAATCTTTCTATCAACACACACACACAAAAAAAAAAAACAATTTCGTTTTCTATATTTCATATTGTGTTTCAATAAGTTTTTGTTATCTGTTTACGGAGAGTTTTTCTTAGCTTGTGTCACCAGCACCCGGATAACTTTTTCCAACCAATCATTCTGTCAGAAGAAATTCCAGATAGATTGTGTCATCTCTCTTCTGTTGACCTATCAAACATTGTGTCGGAATAGAAAGAGCAAATAAAATAACTAAACGGAAACACATTTAGTTATCACGGAACTAAGGCAGCATTAAGGACCGAGTCATAGGACCACACATTAATATATATACACTTTTTTCATTAAATGATAATGACAAATTTTGTCTGTATCATTTATTTATGTCAAGCAAGGAAGCATAGTACCATTTTTAGAGTCTTTGGTATAAATCGACCTGGGATTGAACCTCGGCCATAAGGCCAGTGGCCCAGAAACAGAACTTATTTCACCATAACACATATTCGTTCTGTATATTGTCGAAAAACTATCTCTTCTAAAGCTCAGGAAATTTTATGACAGACCGAATAGACTCGAAATCATTTTTTGATAATAAACAAAGTGGAAACTATGCAGAGTTTACTATTAAAAAGTATGTTCCCACCATATATATATATCATATTTACCAACCCCGCCGCTCGGGCAGGATATGACACAAGGTCAATTTTTAAGCGTAGTTTAACAGGTTTGAATTCAGAGTTTTCCTTCTCCTAGACTAGTTGCCTCATCAAGGCTGAATAACCTAGTCTGCCCTACTATTTAATCATAGCTGGAGGGAGAATATTTGGATTCATACCTTTCCCAAGGGTATTTGTGCTATGTGAAATACAATTAATCAGGTCCAGGATTTGAACTTGTGTCGTCATGTCCTTATCCTGCGACGATAACCATTACACCACGCGCACCTTTCTCTCTCTCTCTCTCTCTCTCTCTCTCTCTCTCTCTCTCTATATATATATATATATATATATATATATATATATATATATATATAACATACGTATGTATGTATATACACATCTATACACTCACACACACATATATATATGGGTCATGGTTATCTTTCGATGGCTGTTTTTATTCTCATCTACAGAAGCCAACCTTATGATCTCGTCCCTACTG
>OY757938.1:5109219-5236719 GCA_963585895.1 Sepioteuthis lessoniana
CACACACACACACACATATATATATATATATATATATATATATATATATATATATATATATATACATATCAAACAGCTGGTTTTATTCAATTTCCCCTTCACTTAGTACAAATTTGAAACTGGCAAAAACACCCAACACCATAACAGAGCCTCCTCCATACTTTATGGTTGCCATTCTTTCACCAACTCTTCACTACACATAGACCTTCCTATTTTACCCAAAGATTTCGAACTTTAATTCGTCAATTCAAAGGATTTTTATTCCACTCCTGTTATCCAGTCTTTTTGCAATTTAGCCTACTGGAGCCTTTTCACATTGTTTTGCTTCCTCCCAGTGGTTTCTTAACTGCAATTCTCTAATATGGGCGAGCTTCGTAGAGTCTTCTCCTCACAGTGGATATTGACACATTTTTTCACGATTTTGGTTCAGTTGTGCAGTGACTTTTGAGCAGTCAACCTTCTGTCACGCAAGCCGGTATCTCCGTAGAAAAATGGTTGTATCTAGGAAACAGTAATTTAGTCAAATGTGATTTTAAGTAGTGGCAGAATATAAATTTTGGAAAGCGTTTCATTCATGCTCAGTACAAAATAAGAAAAACGGTTTTAATCAATTTTTAAAAGATATCTGGTTATACCAAGGTCAAATTTACTGAAGAAGACATGTTTAGTTTAATATATAATACATTAATTAATATATAATAATATAATATATAATAATATATATTTAATACATTGTGGTGCTTAACTTGTTCTATTAAAAATAAAACTCTTAGGATGAAAAATAAGAATTATTGAGGATTACCAAATACTTTTGACTGGTAGTGTAAATTTGGATAGAATTTTGACCGTTTCTTTTAGAAGTTGGTTTTCTTCTGGGAAGGTGATTATGGCTATGTTTTCTTCGAGATGAAGATAACAGTGTTTTGAGGTTTTTAAAGTTGGTGCTACTTTTCATACCTAGTTTGCAAGAACTATATGGAGATTGAGATGAAAGAGTTAATCACGTAGTAAGCAAATATTGATAACTGGCATAAAAAATACTGTTGGAGTCGACTGACTAAAGTCTTACGATACTGAAAAAGTGTACATGAAAGAAAAAATGAATATAACCAAAAACATGAAATGCAGAAAATTATCTTGGACTTTGAGATACAAACGAATCACCCAATCAAGACCATAAAATCAGATTTCGTTTTAATAAACAAAAAGCAACTTTTTATCAGGTGGAATTTGCCGGTGCAGCAGAAAGCAGGATAAAAACTGAAGAAAACACAAGACTGAAAAAATACCTGAATTTTGCCAAAGGTAACGGTGATACAAATCATTGCTAGAGTCCTTGGACAGTTCTCAAGATCCTAAAAACGTGAACTATTGAATAACGAAATAAATCGAGACCATTTAAAGAAAAGAATTGCTGAAATCGATAGGATTCTCCGAAGAGTCCCAGAGATCTTTCAAGACTTATCGTTTAGACTCCGATGGAAAACCGTTTGTAACATCTAGTTTTATAACATAACAAGTAGAGAAATATTAATAATAAATCCTAATAAACACAAATATAGCAAGTGTAGTTGATATGGAGATGGAACAGCAAAAGTTGATTGCATAATAACAGAATGCTGCATAAAAGAAATACAGAAGCAAACATGACTGGGTGGATTAGGTGGTCAACTGGAAACTGTATAAGAAATCAAAGTTTGATGAACTGACAAATATTATAGGAATAAACTAGAAACCCTTCCCTGTAAATTGGACGCACAAAATGTTCTGGGACGTTGACATACAAATGGATCATTCAATCAAGACGATAAGACCAGACCTACAAAAATGGGTGAACGGGAAGTCAGTGAAAGGATCGATCCATCCAAATTACAGGTCTTCTAAAATGAAATGGAATACACAGATGAATATTGAAGAACTGAAGCGACTTAAGGTCAGATTTCAGTAAAAACTAAATGACACAACTGATGTGAAAGTAGTGATACTATTTAACCCGTAGCTAGGGGTATAAGGGGGTTCATACCTTTCCCAAGGGTATTTGTCCGAAAGCGAACGGATTAGTGCGACTGGAGTTTGAACTCACTTACTATGATTCCACAGTCCAGCGCTATAACCATTACACCACGAGGACACCTCGCAATGAAATATAGCAGAACTCTCAGTAGTGCTTAGATGTTAATATGAAATAAGCATTGTGGAAACGTTCTAAAAAAAAGAGATACTTTAAAAACACTCTATAGCCAAGGTTAAAAGCTCAGTTTTGGGTAACCCTTACTGCGGTTTTAACTCTTCTTTTTTTCCGGCGCAGATAACATTAGAGATCGAGAAAGTTTTCTCCCCACCCCAATGATACCTGCATTAGAAAAATAGTTTTAAAAAGTTTGGTATTGGGTTAACCCTACAGCTTTTTTTTTAACCTGGACGAGTAATATCGATTAAAAGTTTTAATTTTTCCTACTTCTTTCTGAAAGGAAGACAAAAAATTCAATGAAAACTTGACAGTTTCATCATCATCATCATGTCGTGCTGGTAGCACGGATATCCCTGACTCTCTCTCGCCACTTTTCCCTATCGTTCATCGCCTCAGGCAGGTCTTCGGGACAACATCCCGTATCCTCACATAGTTGCTGAATGTATGTTCGTGCTGGTCGTCCTGCTTTTGCACGGCCATGTGTGGGGGTCCATAAGAGTACATCACTTATGAGCTCGTCCCTGCTTCTCCAGCAGTGTCCTGCATGTCTGGTTTGTCTAACTTGAATAGTTTTCGTGATAGGAGGCAAGTGACTGAATAATAAATAAAACTTAGAGAAGTATTTCAATATTTCCTCAGATTTCATGTACATAACACAGTTATTTGACTGCAGACAAATAGACAGATATGGTTCAGTAATGGTCTTAGAAATACGATGAAGAAGTTGGATATTTCGATTGGCGTGGAAATGGTGATAGACTCCAGCGTGTGAGTCTATCATATTGCATCTTATATAAATGTAATGCGATAGAGATTGTTATAAACATATTAAATTCATGATCGTCCACATAAAACGGTTCCATTTCTTTTAAGAAGCCAAATCGTTAATTTAAACCCGATATTTCAATCTTAACTTTCACACTTCCTGAACGCATGCCTTAATCATCAAAGAAATCAAATTTTTCGAATTCTTTTCAAATCCGATCTCAGTTTTCTTGAGACCTCTTTGAACATTTATGGAAATCTTCAGAACCAAGATTAGTTTACGCTCGAAATTTTCTCTCTCTCTCTCTCTCTCTCTCTCTCTCTCTCTCTCTCTCTCTCTCTCTCAACCTATCTATCTATCTATTTCCCTCTTTTTTTTTCTATAAATTAGAGCTACATGTGATATGAGGGTTTTTTTTTCATTTTTTTTTCTTTTGTGGCATGAAATGAATACACTGATTGGCGTAAAGTTACTTAAATGTGATTTTCTCCAACTTTTTACAATTTTTACGTACGAGAAACTTTGTCTTCAGTTTCAAAACGTTGGAGGGTATCCTGATGTAGTGGCTAAGACAAAAATTTAAGTTTAGTCAAAAAAGTAGAATAAAATTCAGAGTTCTTCCTTTCACTGGTTTCCTAATCTGATTAATTTGAGGGGGCACTACTCTTGATTGTGCTTTTGACAGGAGTAGCCTTAAGGAGCTTATCTGTCTCCAGATATACAACTTCTTTGAATTCAATTTTCCTTCTCTTAAACTTGTTCTTCTTCTAAACTTAAAGTTTGGCCAACAATTTTACCCAAAGCTGGAGTATAAATATATGGATTCATAATTTTCAAAAGAGTATTAGCTGTTATATAATTGCGGAATGATTTTTTTATATTATCATTTTTCGTTGGTTATATCTTATCATTCGGTTTAGTTAGGCTTACAACTATTCGGCGTTGTGCACGTGCAGGTGCACATATTGAGTGTAGTTCACGCTCGCGCACGGAGGATGTGACAATCACAAATATCATGATAAAAACCCCAGGTGGAAATGAGACTGGGGTGTGAATGACGTCATTCCCGGAAGCGAGGTACTGGGAATTTTAGTGATTTTTGAAAAAAAAGCAGTTAGTTGAGATTCGGACCTGAGTGAGGCCAGTCTAGTTGTGGTCTAAGGGATGCGCTGCGCGTTTGTTGGGTCAGTGAGTTGAGAAACTGACTCTGGGCCAAGGGTTCAGCTGAGAAGTTGACTGAAGGACGATGTAGGGACAATTAGCATAGTAAAAATTGTGTCTCTCTCTCCTCGTGTCGAAAACCTAAAAGTCATGAAGGTAATAAAAGTTTCGTACCGGAACTAAAGAGAGCCGTCAGTGTTTCGCGTATTTCGGGATTCCTGTGCATGTGAACGTTTTACATAGCCGTATGTTACATAGCGATATGAGAAATACAAACAGCTCTGTTCAGGATTTGAACCCATGCGGCCGAAAGTTCGTCCGACACTACGAATGCTTTCTAAAAATATAATAAAACAAAAATATTCAACTATCAACCCTTGCCTTAAGGGCACACCAAGTTTCATTTTTGTTTAATAGCCCATGACACAGAAGACAAATTCATCCCAATTTTGGTTTGTGAGCGTCGTAGTTTGCCCAGTTTCACCAGTCAAACGGTTCAACTCCACATTATTTTGTTGTTAAATAAAGATTAGCCAGCAGCAGGTTTTAGTCAAAACCATAGAAACAATGAATTAGCTCCACAAAGCTAAGAAAAAGAATCAAAGACAAATTCCGAGAATAAACTTACCGTTTCTTTATTTTCTGTTCGAGTTTAGCCTGGTTAAGTGATACGGATGATACTTTACAATATCAACTTGATACTGATCACTTATTATCACGATGTGAACGGCAAGAAAAGACCTTTTATCTCATTTTATGTCTAAAGAGTTGTCTGCTAACCTTTCCATTCAAGGAGACCCCCGACTTCAGCCTCCACCTCACTCTAATCTGTGCCGCATCTACACTCTCTTGAAATTGATTTATCTCTTGTTTGCTCCAGTAAATATATGCAATCAGGACTTCTGGAAAAGAAAACCATTTTCGCAAGTGAACCACCCAACTACTCGGGCAGGATATGACACAAGGTCAATTTTTAAGCGGAGTTTAACAGGTTTGAATTCAGAGTATTCCTTCTCCTAGACTAATTGCCTCACCAAGGCTGAAGAAATCGGTCTGTCCTACTATTTACCCATAACTGGCGGGAGAATAACTGGATTCATACCTTTCCCAAGGGTATTAGTGCTATGTAAAATGAAATCAGCCTCGTCTAGGATTTGAACTCGTGGTGCCGTGTCCATTTCTGATGTGGACCCTACTTGGGTCCACAAAAAGATAACTCGGAACACGGTATAAGTTTAAGGATATATTGAAGTAACAAGATACAGAGAAAAGTGGTGGTGTACGCTAGGCTTACTTGTCAGTCGAATGTCCAGTCTCTACGACCGGCTGACCATTCATCCCAACCGACGAGAGTACTTGGCTCTCGATTAATGTAGGATTTGGAAGAGTCAATCAATGGGTAGGTAACAGTCCCATAACAATTTCCTAAGACGATGACCATTACACCACGGGCACCCCCAAAAGCATAAGCATAAGAGCTTATGACATTACAGTGACTTCAATTCTCACCGGCTGCAGTCAACAGAATACATTACAATAAAAGACAAATTAGCTTTTGATTTCTGTTACTCTATTCGAATTATCTAAAGTGAATTGGATTAGCTTTAGCAAAACTTTCATCAACCGGGGAGGAAAGCAATCAGATCCCAAGGAAAAAAGTCAAACTCACTAAATTTTCTCAAGTCAATTCTCTTCATACTCGGCCCAACGGCATCAAAGAATTTGGTTGGTTGGTTGGTTGGTTAGGTTTTGTGAAATATCATTTACTGTAGGTGATTTAATGCTAAATCTAGTTTTTACATATGTACAATTTAATATATATATATATATGTGTGTGTGTGTGTGTGTGTGTGTGTGTGTGTGTGTGTGTGTGTGTGTGTGTGTGTGTGAACAAATTGTTTTTGGAGAATATGTTAAAAGAGCGAGAGCGCTTTTGGGGGCACACAGTTAAATGGTTTCAAGTATTGCTAAGGGTCGTCCGATGCGTTGAGCTGTGCCCTCAAGCGTTGAACCATCCTGTTGTCATAACTTGGATCGGAAGAGAACATGAGTTGTACAGCGGCGCATCTCCGATCTCGCTCGTTGAACATTGTGTCACTTTCAAACATAATAGAAGGCTCCTATGGCTCTTGAGGTTTGTACACAACTGGCCAACTAATAGATGGTCTGCAACAGAAAATGAAAACCGGTTTACATTAACGGAAATGGAATCATGTCGTCTTTTCTAGGGCGACATTTTTATCGTTCCACCCTGTATATAACAAGTCAATTTAACATCTGACTATTATTTGGACACTGTTAAAATGGTTATACATAGGATCTTTAAAGGAATAATTTGTAGATAATTTTATTTTTTAAAAAGTTTGAAGAAATTTGTTTTCACAAAATTTGGTATTGCTACTGTTTGCACACAGTTAAATGGTTGAAAGTATTGCTATTTAACACAAATAATTCTGTTTTCGATTATATATATATATATATATATATATATATATATATATATATATATATATATATATAGGGGGGGAAGAGAGATGAGTGGAATGGAATAGGTGGATATGAATTAAGACTAGAATAGATTGCCAGATTGATAAATATGAGCAGACTGAGATAAATCTGTCTATATTTCTACCCTATCCACCTTTTTCAAAACAATTGTATCAGTCTAAATAACAGGACCATTGGATATTTTTAGTCTTGTAAAGAAAAAACATCTCACCCATTTGATAATAATAAAGGACATAGATCTTAACTTGCTACAACTACCTTATAAACCAGTAAAAAATAAAACAGGAATTGTCAGCACCGTTCTCTATACTTTTATTTCCACAATTCTTTTGAAAACTAACCTTGGTCTTTTTATCTGACACAGAAACTTGGAAGCACACAAAAATAAACGCTGTTTATTGTCAAAGCATATATTTAAAAATTCACATGATATGAAACATATTGCTTGCAAAATAAATCCTCAGATCTGTCATGCGAAAACATCTAAGACTATTGCCATTTGTATTTTATTAAAATATGACAGCTTCATTGAATTAATCCAATTATTGTATTCTACGGACTGTAAGCTACGATCCATCTCCACTCTGAATAAATACACCGAATGCTTTAATGAAAGGTTGTAATTACCTCTAAATTGTTCAAGTTGTTATTATTTCAAGAATAAACATTATAGACTTAATTTTGTTATCGGTGAATTGGATAATAGTGTGACAAGTAAATTTTATCCGCGTAAAAAATGGGTATATTCTTGGAAGAGAATGGCGAAAAGGTTATTTTTGTTTAAAATCCAGAACGACGTTTTTTTGCGTTTTATTTCCCACTATTTTTTCTGCAAAGACATAAATCTATCTGTTCTTTTCGAAATATGAGTAAATAATAGAGTAAAATTGTCTCAGTAGTCTAATGAGTAGCTAAATAGAAGTTCTTTGTTGCTATAGAATTTATCAGATTATCTCCCTTGTCAGTCAAATCACTCCTTCAAATGAAAACAGAGCATTATCATTAAAACAAAGCCTAATATAAAATACAAAACGCCCGAAGGCCGTTTAATTTAACAAAATAATTTTGTAGATTTCTAGTGAAACGGTCACGATTTTAACAGAAAAAGAAAATTCGCCATCATGGAAAGAATCCAAAAAATGCATTGGAAAATATCCCGGTGATAATAGAAATACATGAAGATAAATGGAATAAACGTCTCCAAACACAGACCCCTATGGCTTTAATATCTAACTAAACGATCCCCCCAGAACACCGCATCGATATAGAATGGGCCGATTTGAGCTGATACATAAACACGGAAATAAGCAAAGCTTTCATAGCTAATTTGAAACATAACTCACCAATACTTAGCGTTTATCTCTCAAGCAGAGAAATCATCTACTAGGGTAGACACGTGACTCTCTCCGGTGTCTTGGTCACATTTCGGCTGGCCGTGTCGTGCCGAGCGGTTCGGTCAAGTGTGGCTCAGCACTGGATACACCTCTGAGCACAGGAAGCCGTGCCCCAGGCTTTAACCCTCCTCGGAGGGGTTAGGTTTATCGCCTGGCGCCTGATGTGCCCCGAAAAGGGTAATGCCGACGGGGCTCAAGGCATTTTCGGAACTGCCGGACGCGTCTGGGCTTCGGATCTGTGACCGGACTCACCTAAAAACGGCCTTGTGCCACACTCGGTGTGCCGTTACAAAAAAATCATTTCTATTCAACGAATGGATACGCAATAAAACCAAATTATTTTTAGTCGGTATTTTTTTAGTCTCTCATCTATTTTAAAAACTTTCAGAAAAATATTTTCTAATTTTTTTTTTTCATGACAATTACCCAAGGCATAAACTTGTTGATAACAATTAAATTATAAGGTGGGGACCAAGAGTAAAGTCGAACAATGCAGGGAAAGAAGTAGCGCCCTCCCCTATACCTCGGAGTTGTAGCTATAAAAAATAGATCCTCCAAGTCGCCAACGACTACAATTGCCCTCGAGTAAGGTCACCTACTTTACATTTTATTTTATCAGACAATGTATAAATAAAAAGTAAATACTTTATACTTAGTTGCGCTGCTAATATTTTAGGATCCAGGATATAAAAAATGTACACAATCTTTTAAAAAGTGTGATCAGATCAAGTTTATTTGCAATATATGTTTTAAGATCTAGCCGATTGATGAAATACACAATCTTTTTAAACAATCAGTACAACATACTTAGTTGAAATAGTAATATATTAAGAGTAAATAAATGTATTAATAAAGTTCAATCTCATTTTGCTAAAATAAACACTTGAGATTTTGTTGTGATATCGGATGTATTTAAAGGAAACATTTTTTTCGCAAAGATTTGAAACATTTAAAAAACTTCATAGCAATTGCTACATCAATTTTATAAGAATCAAATTTTTAATAATGTCAGTCTCTGTGAGCACATCACTGAGATACTAGCATTATTCATGAGTGGATAGTTTTATGGGTTATTTGAATGAAATTTTCCTTATGATCGAAAATTATATACGGTACAGTAAGATATCTTCCCAATCACTTTAAACAGGCAAACACTTTTAATTTATTTCCAATGTCAATGTATTAATGTCATTCAAAATCATTTGAGATATTAGTTGAAAGTGATCTATATGATCTATAGACGAGGCCCTAACCGATACTACCCTACTGGAGTCAGAATCAACATTGGAGTATGTATTTACGAAACCGCAATGCAAATTTACCTATTTATTTTAAAACATACTACAGCTTTTTTAAAATCAAAGTTTTCAATCTCCTTGATCAGTTGTCATACTATTGAATAGCCATCTTGTCTTTTACCTTCCCGGTCGCTCAACCTCACCATTCTGAACTATTCCATTTCCTTCCTGTTGTTTCTATTCTTCTGTGAAATATTAGCGATGAATATCAACCCTTTTTCTATTGTACACAGTCCTTATTCTACCAGTTTTTTTTATTCCATTACCGGTTCATAAGACAAACAAGACTGTAAATGAAAATTACACGTCGAGCTTTCGAATACTCTAGGCTTACGGATTCAGAGTTAAAATCTAATTTCTAACTTCTAGAGAGTTTAGTCACTTGAGTTTGCAATCTTCCAGCGAGGACCTAGCTTTCAGATAATATTAACGGTTGGTACCTGTAAATTACACTGATTTAATCTCAACTGGAACAGAAAACGGTTTAAATTTTCTTAAAATTATATACTTCATGCCAAATGAAATATTCACCCAATCTATCAATTAACAATACCCAGTTTAAAGAGCCCATTCTGACCTACTATTTACCCATAGCTAAATGAAGAATAGTTGGATTCAATCCTTTCCGAAGGATATAAGTGCCAAGTGAAATACAAATAGCTTTGTGAAGGAATTGAAATCGGGTCGCTGTGTCCCTTTCCTACAATGATATTTATTAAACCACGTGTTCCTCTTTATAAAAAAATTATAACCTGAAATTTTTAATGTGTAATATTTAGTGTATGTGATGAGAGCTGATTTGCGTTCATTGCCAAAGAAGCAGATTTTCTTGAAAAATTAATATTTGTTGTGTAAATTGACTATTTTTCACCTTATTAAGCCGTCGAATTCGACATGTTCCAACCAAAATAGATATATTTTAAGTCGGTCGATTTTAACAAACTGTGACAATTATATATAAACAGACCAAGAAGGTTTAACAGGTTCAAATTCAATTTTTTTCTTATACTGGCTGCTTTACCAAAGTTAAAGTGTCCAGTCTCTCCGATTATTTGTCGCTGCCTCCAACCAGACACGACTTGACACAAGGTCAAAAGCCCGAAGGCCGATTAAAGTGAGGATAAAGGGGGGAGGTCGGGAACGAGCCGAGACTCGAACCCTGCTGGTCAATGCTGCTCATCGGCTCACTTAGTGCAATGTGAGCCTGATGAGGCAAGCAGTTTCACGAACCCAAATCTGGGTCCGGGCACGTATGCCAGTTTACGGCTTAATCTAGACGCTCGGTCTAGTGCCATACATGGGTTACAAAGGAGACAAAAATGCAGCTCACCCACCCGAAGGTAGCCTAGTCGAAACTAGGTGCCTAATAAAAGGCCCCAAGTCTGCCATTGTTCCTTTTGCAGAGCCACGCTCCGGACCGAAGTCCAGAACAGGCTCCGGGGTGTCCATAAAGGACGAGCCCTCAAGTGTCCAGTCTCTCCGACTATTTACTCAAACCTGAGGATGGAGGAATTTGGGTATTAGCGTTATATAAAATTCAAACTACCTTGTTGAGGATTGAAATCATATTACCAAATTCATTTTCGGTGAGTCAAACTTGAAGGAATTGCTACGAAAAGTTGACTCCACACTTCTCAGAGGTCCGAAACTGGATTTTTAGCAACGGACCCCATTTATTTTCATATCCAGAATGTACTTCTATCACAGATTCAATTATATCTCCAGAATTTTGATTGGTCAACAACCCAACATAAATGCCCATAACTTTCGAATCTCGCGCTAGTTTGTTTATTTGTTGCTGCCTCCAGTCTCTCCGATTATTTGTCGCTGCCTCCCACCAGACACGACGTGACACATGGTCAAAAGCCCAAAAGGCCGATTAAAGTAGGGATAAAGGAGAGGGGAAGGTCGGGAACGAGCCGAGACTCGAACCCTGCTGGTCTATGCTGCTCATCGGCTCACTTGGTGCAATGTGAGCCTTATAAGGCAAGCAGTTTCACGAACCCAAATCTGGGTCCGGGCACCTATGCCGGGTTATGGCTTGCACTAGACACCAAGGTCTAGTGCCATACATAGGTTTCAAGAAAGTCCGCGGGGACCTCTGAATCTCGCGCTATTTATTTTTCTCTTTGGCCATATCTCATGTTTTATATCCCAAAAAATAAAGGAAAGAATTTTTTTATCAACCTATTTTTTGCACAGTCCATACTTGCACTGCAATTTGCAGTTTGCAAACTTTCTTTTATCTACAAATAAGATTAAAGAAATTTTTACAACACTGAAGTGTTTGTAAGAAACAAATATTTGAGACAATCGGTTTAAAACAGAAAGAAAAACATTACACGATTTATCGCATTTTATTTTTTATGGGGCCTTTCATTTACCTTTTATGCCATCTCTTAAAAAAAGTCTTGAGTTTGCATTATTCCATATAAATAATTAAATATTCAGATCAAATATCTATCAAAATTGATATTCATCAGGGAATTATAACATTGAACCAGTTGTGCATTACAAGCGATCTGTACTGATTGTAGAGATCAAATTCTGAAATTAATATATTCAACCAACTGCTCTGCAAAGAACAGGATGTGACACAAGGTCAAATTTAAAACGGTGTACAGCTGTTTTGAATTCAGAATTTCTTCTCCTATGGCTCTGTCGGTAGGAGTATAAAATAGACCGACTGCATCTCTGTAGAGGGGTAAGACTCCCCAATGAGTTTCCTGGATACGACACTAAACAATCGGATGGTGAGGTTCCAGTAATGCTGGAACTTTGGGTAATTCAGATTATCCCCGTCATTGCGATTGCTCCCGAGTCTACTCTGGCACGGAGTCGTAGCACCTAATAAGGGTCCTATTTATGGATCAAATAGAACTGTTTAACATTTAAACTGTGTGCAAATAAATGGCATATGCTAAATAGAACTGTTTCATCATTTATCTGTGTGTAAACAAATGACTGATCTTTAATTTATTTGTTAGTGATACATAGCAATACTTGGAACCATTTAACTGTGTGCAAATGATAGAGATTAGGTGCGTTTAAAAATGATTTTAACAAAATGTTTTCACAAATCATGTATATGGTTGATATATATGTATAAATATGATTTAGCACTAAATAACCCACAATGGTTGATATGCCTTCCAACCAAACCAATCAATCCTTCTCCTAGACTGTTTTTTTTTTGTATTTCTCAATGAATTTTTTTTTTTTTTTTTTTTTTTTTTTGCAAAACTTTTTGGGGCCTCAAAAGTCTGATAGCGAGAAAAAGATCGTGAAAAGAAATCTCAAAAAACATACGAATTCATGAACCAGAAAACTAAATGTGAAATCAATGTCAGGTAAGAAGAATGAAAACACTAAATGACTTAAAAATCTATATTAACCATTAGTGATGAGAATTAGGCGCCTCCGGTGGTGTAATGGTTAGCAAGCTCGACTAGCAAACCCACACGAGTGAGTTCGAGTCTCATTGGGTGCCCCTTTCATATGGCCTTGTGCCACATCTAAGCAAAAAGCTTCGTAAATTTCCATTAGTGGTGAGAATTATCCCCACTTTTTTGTCATCTATATAGAAAAAAACTTTTCGATTGGGTGGTAACTAATATTCGAAGTATTTTTTTTAATAATTAAATGTTTGTTTGTTTAATGGTATGTCAACCTTTGTAGGTTATTTAATGCCAAATCTATATCTCCTAGAAGAACAGTTGTGGTACTATTTAACCCATTGCTGGGAGGATAAGGGGGTTCATACCTTTCCCAAGGGTATTTGTCCGAATGTGAACATAACAGCGCGACTGGAGTTTGAATTTGTTTACTTCAAGGCTTCAGGTCAGGTCATTAATCACTCTGCCTCAAACCTTCCTCCCAATCACTGGATAGTGCTTGACTGTTTTATTTTCTTGTTTTTGTTTTTTTTATCTTTCTGATCTTTAATTTATTTTTTAATTCTTTTTTATTTATTTATTTATTTTATGTATATTAATAGCATAATAACCAAATGATGCTTTTTTCTGCATGAACCTCTTGTAAGTGCATTGACAAGGAAGGTGATTATGTTCAGAAAATCAATATATTTTGTGTAAAATAATTTATCTTATCATTAGGGCATGCACTTACTGATATACCTTGCTAAGTTATTAGTGCAAACTGACTGAAATTTAAAGTGAGGTTGACGATACCATTTTCCTTGCCAATAACCTTTCGGCTACACGCACTGTTATGAGTATTTAGAAATGTAAATATTGAATTAGAATCGTTTATACAAAATTTAAAAGTCTATCAACATATCTTCTTAATTCTTTTAAATGTTATAACTTTTTTATATTCTGAAAGATGCTATTCTTGAAAGCGAAACTTAATTTCTTGTCAGATTCATAGAAATCACTGGAAAATGATTCCTTTCGTTCGCTCTATTTACTAGAAAAAGGAAATTGAATAGAAAGCAAAAATATTGAATTTGTTTTAGTTCGCATCAAACTTAAACGAAGCGATAAAGAAAAAAAAGGAACAAAAAAGAACTACCAAAATTTAAATGGAAACAAAAATTGTGAACACAGTTTTAGAAAGAAATAAGACATTGATATGTGAGGGGAAAACGAGACGGAACCGAAGAGAAATACATTTTAAAATAAGTTAAAATAAACGAAAAATATGAAGAAGACATACGTCATTCAATTTCATTTTTTGATATAAGAAAAATATTTACTTCGAGTAAATATTCTTCTTGAATATAAAAAATCTCAATATCAAAAAAGAAAAAAAAATGGAAATCCTAAAAAATAATTATAAAAATCAAAATGAAATAGACAAAAATATAGTCCTAATCCTTTCTGAATAAATTACGACCTTGGTATACGCTGACTGTATTATCTACAGAAAGGTAGTACCTCTCTTAAAGCGAAGACATGGATTTAACACTAAAGTGAATCTGAAGAAGTGGTTCAAGATCTGGAAAATGTAGTGCACACCATTGCCATTATTCCCAGGTCCACTCTAACCAGGGGTGCAAGTACTTATTACCGTCCCATCTCTGAGTTAAATAGATGTTTGAAAAATAGTATTAGATAGAAATACTTGATTTCATAAAATCATTTTATAAGTTATTTCTACTAAGAATAGTTACTTGAAGATGTAATTGTTGACTAAGGATTATCATTATTGTAGTAGTAGTGATAATAATTAAAATAGAAGAAGAAGAACGTGAAACCATATAACTATTTGTAAACTAATGATTATCATTGAATAGAAGAAAATACCTTGAAACTATTAAATTGTGTATAAAAGGTGAGTAGGAAAGAAGAATACTTGAAATGAAACAACAGTTGCAAATTATTAGATAAGACTACTTGATGTATAACTACGTGCAAAACACTTTTACGAAACAAATATACAAAATTGTAAATATGAACATATAGTGAAGGAGATACCCTAACCTCTGGGTACAAAATAACACTATACCGGTTGACATGCCATCCAAAGCAATCACATATCTATGAATAAATTTACGGTAAATTTTCATCTGTCTAAATCCCGTAAATGAACGTGTAAAGGATTGTCTATTAAAACTGGTTTCTTGGTTGCTAGAGTGTATACACGTAAAAAAAATGACTTTAAAAAAAGATGAATGTCTCTGAGTCAAAAGTTTTGCAATATTTTGATTATTTGGTTCGGCTTTATGGCATATCAATCACTGTTTGTTATTTAATGCCAAATCCATTTTTATGCATATAACCAGTTCTATTTAAAACAACCCAGATTAGTACACGGTTTAGTTCTATTTGACCCATAGAAAGGAACCTATCAGGTGCTATTACTCCGGGCCAGAATGACCTGCGAGCGATAGCAATGGAAGAGTACTTTGCATTCCCGAAAACTAAAACATTACTGGAGCCTCACCATTAGATTGTTTAGTGTCATATCCAGGACACTCTTCTGAAGTCTTACCCCTCAGCAGAGACGCAGTCGGTGTATTCTGCCGTTCCAGCCGACTGGGCCACAGGACACTCGTTGTGGGAGGTTTACCTCTCCGCAGAGATGTAGTCGGTATATACTGCCGCTCCAATCGACTGGGCCACAGGACACTCGTTGGGGGAATCTTACTCCTCTGCAGAGATGCAGTCGGTGTAGTCTGCCTTTCCAGCCGTCTGGGCTAACAGTATTTTGATAGTACGTGCAAGTTCTTGGCGCATATACTACGTGGTCGTCAAAGATACAAGCCATGGTTGGTAGTATTATGGTAGTTGATATGCTATAACATAACAGACTATATATATATATATATATATAATCTAAGGAGGACCTATTGATGTATAATTAATTTGGGCCTAATGTTACATCAACACTCAACGTGCAGAGTTAAAAAAAATCATTTTATCTAAAGAAAAAAAGAAAACATTTTCTATAAAAACTTTTGTTACTGGAGATATCTTGGCTGGCTGCAACAGTGGAATTTAACTACCATTATATAAAAGAAAAATATTTTGACACTCTTTTATATGGCAGCGCAGAAGGCGCTAAAATCCAAGTCTTTCAACTTACAAATCTCTTTCTGTGTTCCATTACAACTACGAAATCTAGCTGAAAAACAAAATAATCACTATTTTGCCTTTACTCCCATATATATATATATATATATATATATATATAAGTCAAAATCCGTATTTTTATCAAACCTGTTTCATATATTGTTTCTCTTTGTCGAGGTCTTTACTGTTACAATCACCAAAAATGTGTGAATCCTTAAATAAGTGTCTACAATTTCCAATTGCTAGCAAATGTACTAAAGCACTACTTCTAAAATCTACGATACACTATTATGTAAAAGTGTTTTAGAGATTCGAGAGTGTTTTTTCAACCTAACCACCGCAAGTTAAACTACCACGCCGGTTATGGGGTTGAATTTATAATTTTTCCTATGCTATTCGCAATATCTTTGATATATATATATATATATATATACACACAAATAAGTTTGAGTTAAAATCTTGAAAGTTTTTCATGTTATTCTTACGTCTTGTCTCGGGCTATCTTGCTAGTTACTTTGTGACAGGGTCGACTTGATTCATTTCCTTCGATCCTACTCCCAATTACTTTCGATCATATCGATTGATCGTTTTAAGATAATTAATTTGGTGGGGATTCTTTTTAGTAACGGTGTCGTATTCGTTTTGTTAGAAGGATTTATTATTGGAGCGGAGGGTGTTTTGAAATTTGGTGTCGTATTAATTTTGTTTGAAGGGGTTATTATTGGAGGGAGTATTTTTAGTTTTAGTGCCGCATTCATTTTGTTTGAAGGGGTTATTTTGGAAGGAGTGTTTTTAATTTTGTTGCCGTATTCATTTTATTGGAAAGATTCATTATTGGCGGGGGTGTTTTTAAATTTGTTGCCGTATTCGTTTTGTCGGAAGGATTTATTGTTGGTTGGGCTGTTTTTGAACTCGGCGCCGTATTCCTTTTATTGGAAGGATATATTATTTGTGGGATCGTTTATAGTTTTGATGCCATATTCATTTTGTTAGAATGACTTATAGTTGGAGGTAGTGTTTTTAGTTTTAGTGCTGTATATATTTTGTCAGAAGGATTTATTATTGGTGGGGGTGTTTTTAAATTTGGTTCCGTATTCGTTTCGTTAGAAGAATTTATTATTTGAGGTAGTGTTTTTAGTTTTGTTGCCGTATTCATTTTTTGGAAGGGAGTGTTTTTAAATTCCGTGTCGTATTTATTTTGTTGAAAGGTTTGTTTTTTTTATTGGTGGGGGTGTTTTTTTTTTATTTGTTGCTCTATTCATATTATTGGAAGGATTTATTATTGTTGGGGGTGTTTTTATATTTAGTGCCGCATTCAGTTTGTTGGAAGGATTTATTATGGGCGGGGGTGTTTTTATATTTGGTGCCGGATTCATTTTGTTTGAAGGATTTATCCACATGGAAGTTGTTTTTAGTTTGCATTATCTTATATTTTAATACTGAGGGCTTCGAGGATTTGTAGTTTTTTTTTTGGTGTTATTTTAGAAAATGTTTTTATATGGTTAATTATAACCCCTTTCAACAAAATGAATATCGCGCCTTAACTGAAAATAGCATAATACCAATAGAAAATACTAATAAAAACAATAAACCCCAAAAGAAGACCCATTGATATGATTGAAAGTGCTTGAAAACAAAACCGGGGCTAACTTTCCTATCAATTGGCCCCTGATATAAAAACATAATCAAGGAAGTCAGAGAAAATACATAAAATGATAAAGATACGTTCCGTGTTCTATAAGCAAACTTTTATATGCAATAACTTACAGTATATATGAAACAGAAGCGAACAAACATTCATCTCGAATACATTGGATAAATAAAATAAAGTGCTTAGTTGCTTGCCAGCATAGCAGTATGAAAACTAAAATTTATTAAAATATCACTTTCCTACTATCATTTTAATTTGTCTCACGTATCATCTATGGAATATAAGACAAAATCATCAGATCGAACTTTGCTTTATAATAACTTATTGTAATTTGATCTTTTCTCGCAGACAGTCATATTCATGTGATTTTTGTTACTTACAAAGCATCTCTTTAACTAACGCACTGCTATTAATCTATCATCATCATCTTGTCGTGCCATCAGCACGGATATCCCAGACCCTCTCTCGTCACCCCTCCCTATCGTTCATCAATTTTGGCAGGTCCTCAGGGCTACACCCCGTATCCTCACAGAGCTGCTGTATGTAGGTTCGAGCTCGTCACCCTGCTTTTGCTCGGCCATATGTAGGGGTCCATAGGAGTATCACACTTATGAGCTCGTCCCTACTTCTCCAGTAGTGTCCTGCATATCTGTTTCGTCAAATTCGGATAGTTTTCGTGATGGATGGGACGTGGCCGTACAGCTGCTGCTTTGTGGGGTGCTGCCTGCAGGACCAGAGTCTATAGCCAAGTATATTAAACTCAATTTTTTTTACTTTGTGATAAACAATAAACTTGGTTTTGACGGCGTGCTTTCAATGACAGCAATACTTATTTTCGAAATTAAATAAGATCTTTCGAGGAAGATAATAAATTTGCTATGTGATGACGAAAATGCAATCGATCCATAGATATCTTTCGTAGGTTTAACAAAAATAGCATAACGTCTATTATACGTGAAATCTGTTTTTTTATCGCTTAGGTAGAAATCAGTAGAAAGAACTAGGAATATTTTTCTAATAATCATAATGGCGGGAACTAAAAGCATCTGAAAATAACTGATTTACTTTCTTTGCATTCGCGAATCTTTTCGGTACTCGTAATTCAAATTGCAAATATTTATGAAACGCTTTTAATATCCGGAAAAAAATTGCTTACGTCAGTTCTATTGCGTCTTTAGAGTTCAGAAGAACGGCTAAATCATATATGGAGAGAAATCAGTAGGATTTCAGATTTATATTTCTACAGTTTGGTTTGATATGATCCCAAGGTTTGAGTCTCTCTATTCTTAGGTTTAAGATGCTACATTCCTTAGGTTTGAGTTACAGCGTTCCAAAGGTTTGGGTTGCTATGTACAGACGTCTGGGTTGCTATGTTCCAAAGGTTTTGATCGCTATGTACAAACATTTGGGTTGCAATTTCAAAGGTTTGAGTAGCTATGTTCCTAAATGTTGGGTTGATATGGTTATAAGATGAGGGTTGATATGTTCTAATGGTTTTCGTAACTACATGATATACGCACAGCAAATTAACACGTACTAAAATGTTGCAAAACTTTTTGACTCACCTTAGTATGAGTACGTTCAAGGATTGCGAAATGTTAGAGAATGCTAATGTGATGTGAAATTTGTATCTACAATAAGAAGATCTTGAATTTCTTGGGTATGGTTAACAGGACACCAAAATAATAATTTACTTGGTTTCGTTGTTTAATGACATCAAACTTCGCTGGTTATTTAATGCCAAAGCTACCATTGTAGGCGAACAGTAATCGAACTATCTTGCCCAAAGCTGAGTTCATACCTTTTATGAGATTATTTGTTCAATATAGAAGAAAAGCGAATGGAGTCCGAACTGGCTTACAACGATCTTGCCGTCTATCGCGTAAGCTTCAGGACGACTCCACCCCATTGTTGGAATAGCTTGGAGACCACAGCTTGTACTTTTTCTGTATTATTGTCATCTGGTTATCTCCTGGGATATTGAGACCAATGATCAGATACCTTCTTACGTTATTTTTCACAAGGATTAGATCAGTTCGGCAATTAGGGATAAGACAGCGTGACACTATTGACACAGGTATGGTAATATACTGACACATGAGTGTACATACGTATGCACTAATGAGTATGTGTGAGTACACGTATGTGTGTGCATATATGTACTAGCGGGTACGTACATGTGTATGGTTGCGAGTTATCCTATGTATAGGTATATATGTGCGTCCATATAGAAGCCGAGACATATTTGCGAGGGAACAATTAATTCAGCCCTACGATCATCAGTGGAGATGGTCTGATAAAATCTTTATTATCACACCTTTTAGGGGTTCTGGAGACATGTAGCCCGGCAATATTTTTATGTCCGATCTATGAGTAGCTTAAAATCCGTAAATGAAAATGATCACAACTACATATTTACAAGAAAAGTCAGTCTGCTACTCAGAGGGACTGGCTGATGGGATCAGAGACAGAGACACGCAGATACGCCAAGAAGATAGGACCAACATAAGATACAAAGATAGACTTCTGCCTATCTATTTGTGTCAAAAATAATATGCTAAAGGGAAAAACGAAGTCAAGTCCGAAAAGCTAGCTGTCACCTTTACTTATAAAATAAAGAATTTTACCTACAAAGTGAACGTGAGGACTCCACAAACTGTCATTTTGCAAAGGGTCTCTCTCTCCCTCTCTCTCTCTCTCTCTCTCTCTCACACACATACACACATACATCCTCCTCTGTTAAACAAAATTTATCATATTTACCAACCCCTCTGCTCGGGCAGAATATGACACAAGGTCAATTTTTAAGCGGGGTTTAACAGGTTTGAATTCAGAGTTTTCCTTCTCCTAGACTAGTTGCCTCACCAAGGCTGAAGAACCAAGTCTGCCCTACTATTTACCCATAGCTGGAGGGAGAATAATTGGATTCATACCTTTCCCAAGGGTATTAGTGCTTTGTGAAATTCTATCAGCCTCGTCCAGGATTTGAACTCGTATCGCCGTGTCCATTTCCTTCGACGATAACCATTACACCACGGGCACCTCTGTTAAACAAAATTTATTCAGCTTTTTGTTTTCGTGTTTTTTCTTCCTTTGTAGTCGCATCTCGGACTCATGCATTTCGACCCACAGAGAACCAGCCAATATGACGTGGGGTATAGATAGTTCTTTTGCCAACTGCATGATCCAAGGATGTATTCCACCGGCAGTCTATTTGTGCAGTGAAGTCCCCATAGATTTTCATGGTTTAAATCAAACTCTAATTATGCTTCTCGATCGTTCATTCTTGTTGCTGTGCATTTCCCAACATGTTTTTATACTTCTTCATATGACAATGTTTGTATTCATTTTCATTTTTATAAAGATCTATTATTAGCAAACTCACTACTCGTAATAGGACTTTGCGCTAAGCCCAGCAGGTGGCTTAATCATTACGTCACACGTTGGATACGCTCACAATCTCACTGTTCTCGGTATCCAGTGTCTTTCACCAGATATCTAAACGCCTTTTACATATATTTTTATCTTTATTATTTATTCATTTACCAAGTGGGTCATTAAGACAAAAAAGTTACAAAATATCAGCTGACAGAATAAAGCTGTTCTATGTATAGGTTTTACATCTTGCTAATTTTTCATACCACCTTCAATTGGTTTGTTTTCCCGCAGAATTCTTTATTACTCAAAACCTCTACAATCTTCTAAGTATTCTAGTTTATTTTAACAGCGCTATCGTCAATAGGGTTTCGATTCTTCATTCGATGTTCATTTCTCCTAGCCTCATTCCCAGGTCTTCTTGAAACGTTCCAGTGCACAAAATGCGAATGGTATTACCGTGACCTTAATGCTCGACAGAGTTTACGGCTTTCTGACAAGATCCTAGTATTGGGCACCTCGGGTAGTGTAATGGTTAGCAAGCTTGACTAGCAAACTTGCAAGAGTGAGTTCGAGTCTCATTGGGTGCCCCATTCATTCGGCCTTGTGCCACATCGAAGCAAAGAGCTTCGTAAATTACAACAAGATCCTAGTATTTTTACCTTTTCATTTTATTTTCATTTTACGATAGAGGAGAATAGCAAAATCCACTAGACAACAAGTTTTTTTTTTCTCGATAATTAATCCGAGGTCTGGTCTTCTGGTCAGGATTTGGTGATCTGTTTGTCCCAGAGAACTGTGTGTATATTCGGCATTGTTGATATACCAGTTTTCAAGATGGCTAAATTTTAGTCTTTTGCACAATTACCAGTGAATAACCTTTTCCATTTTGTTATGCCTGCATTTTTATTCCTTTTGTGCCACATTGCTCCATTCACGTATGCGATTAACAGTTTCATCTATATAACCTTCATTGCAATTTTCCTGTGTATTATTTGATTTTGCTCCAACTTAATCCTTACGACATAATTTTGGACTACTATTAAAAGCGACTCATTTCATATTTCTATATTTCCCTTCGTCGTCATTCCCTGGTCATTTTATCAATTATTTCCTTTAACGGTTGTTCACAGTATGCATATGGTTTCTTCCATCTCATTATTATTCTATTTTCTGGGAATCATATTTACGCAAGCTGCAACTGTTGTTGAGGTATTTTTACGGTAGCCTGAGTGACAGAAATATTCTTAACTCTCAAATACTTTTCCCTGTATACTTAACTTTGATGAAGTCTGTACGTTTTCATTCTTTCCATTCTCTTTTCCAGGTTTTTTGGGAATGTGCCAAAGGCTTCAAGAATCATAGGTCTCACTGTTGCCTTCATGTTCCCCAATTGTTTTTGTTCAATTATTTTTGTTTTTGTTTTTGTATTGCTTTTCTATTTTCTGGCATGGTCTTGGTATTTATCGATTTTTCGTCTTCTCTCTATGTTCTATTGGAAGAGTAAAGTCCACTACCCAAGAAGTTTTAATGGTTCTTCATGTTAACAAAATCTGATATTGTGGCTAACGTTTGATGATCCGTTTTTTACGTCAGAATCTCAGAGAGTTTTAATTGAAATATTTTTTAGGGCATTCGTCTTTATACATAAATCATTTGTCCGGTTATAACTCAACCGTTTGCACAGTACATCTCCTTTCCCTTTCAGCTTTACCTTCAAAGGTACGCTTTTTTGTCATGTATTATTCGTAATCGTAATCGTGTTCGCCAGTGGTCCGGGAGACCGGGATTCAATCTCAGGTCGCGTCATACCAAAGACTTAAAAAATGTTACTTGATACCGCCTTGCTTAACACTCAGCAATACAATGTACGTTTCGACGATAAAGTGGAGCAATCCAGGGAAAGGAGTGGCGCCCTCCCCAACAGTTCGGTGTAATAGCTACTGAAAAGGGAGCCTTCAGGTCGCCCTTGACTACGGTCGCCAATTTATACCAGATCATTGGTAGAGTGTTCGCCAATGGTCCGGGAGACCTTGGTTCAATTGGGTCACGTCATACCAAAGACTTGAAAAATGGTACTCGATACCCCCTTGCTTAACACTCAGCAATATAAGGTACTGTAGGATTTGTCAGGTTGCGTAGGGCAATTAGTTGCGATATCCGAGAGTAATTAATCGCGTTAGCTAAGAGCAATCAGTCGTGAAGACAGGAAACTCAATTACCGATTGAGGAATGGGAGCTATTTATGGTGACTTGGATCATCCTATTGAGCACAAGTGGGCTATCCCATTGCATAGACCGTGATTGGCTGCTTATAAGTAAGTGAAGGTATTTTATTATATAAACCAGCTTCAGTTTAGCATTGGAAGGAGGACGGCACTGAGCAAATTCACAATTGCTAAAAGTTAATTCCGGACAGCTTTGTTTAATTTTTGTTTATACCTGTTAGTCGTAAAAAAGTAAGACTTGTTTTTTCTGTTCCAATTAATTTATTATTTTTGAAAGTGACGTTTTCTGCTTGACTTTTAATTGTACAAGTGTGTTGTGTTGATTGTCACTGTATTTATTATCGTCTTACAGTAGAACCCCCGCTCCATTCTTGCGAAAGGTGAAGGGTTAATTTTACCCTCCTGACTGCTAATTTTACTGCAGTCATGGAGGGGTCGAGGACTTCTACCCTAAATAAAGACCCAAAAGACCAGGAATCTCAAGAAAGCCTTATAGGGGCAAATTGGCCTTCGTTGCCGGTCCCCGCTAATAGCCAAAATAGCCAGGAAAAACAGGAAGACCAGGAAAGCCAAATCCAACCAGGGCAAAAAACCCCAAAGACTATCCCATGGAAGAGCCAGTAGAGAGGACCTGAGGATTACGAGAGAGACAGGGTGGGCAAATATGCCCAATATTTCAAAGGGAATGAAATATTGCCCATCCCTGAAATCGTAGAACAACTAGAACCCAGGATCCTCTCGCTGGTTGTCTCGGATATAAAAACAAAAAGGGTGGTAGGCTTGAAGAAAGAAATCTTTGAGGATCTCTTGAGGAAGGCAGGCATTCCTTGTCAATATTTTTGTAGAAAAAGTTTTGCCACTTGGGATGTCCTGCTTCCTACAGAGGAACAAGCCGCCAAGGCTGCAGCCACGAATATCATGTCTAAAAACTTCAGGTTACAGCCGGAGTATAAAGGTACCCGTAGGCTGCGCGTAACGGTATGCAACGTCCCGACATATATTAGCGGGGATTTTTTGGCCTCATATTTGAGTGCATACGGAAAAGTTGAGGAGATTAAACTGCTCAGATCCCCCGCCGGGACAGCCTACGGGGACTATACGTTCCGGCTGTGCCTGACAAGGGATGGCTTTAAGGCCATCCCTGAAACCCTAATAAGCGGGGACCGGCAAATGATAGTGGTGGTGGAGGGAAGACGCCCTAGGTGCTGGGGGTGCAAACAAATTGGCCATATCGCCAAGTTTTGCCCACAGAAAACCGAAGGCAGTGAAAAGTCAGCAGTCCCAACAACAATAACAACAACAACAGACACAACAGCCACCACCACCATCAGCAAGAAAGCAGAGGTGCAAGGCCCGGGTCAGGTCCAGCCCAAAACAAACAACCAAGAGGGCTGGACAGAAGTGACCAGAAAGAGGAGGGGGTCTACGAAACAGGGGGAAACAGGCACCACCTCACCCCCTCCAAAACAAACAACGCCAGCTCCACCACCTGGAAAGAAACTAGTATCAACACCAGAACCAAAACCCAGAAAACCAGCAGTACCAGAATCTCCAGCGACATCAACACCATCACCAGCAACACCAACAACAATACCATCTCCGGCATCACCTAAGAAAACCAAAAAGAAAAAAGCAGAGCAAACGCCCATGGAAACCAGCACCAATTTGAAAAGGAGAAGGGACCGCGGGGAAGGGGCCGCCAAAAAATTATGCCCCGAACAACCTAAGGCAGGCCCCTCCTCTCAAACGCAACAACAGCCACCTCCTCCACCTTCACCTCTGCCTCCACCACCATTTCCCCCTCAAATCATACAACCTTCACAACCTCTCCATCAAATAGACACTCTCTCCCCTCAGCAAGAACATTACCTGAAAAATACCGCTGCCCATACCAAACCCCCCTCCCATGATCACAATCAGCAGATCGATCCCAACCAGTAAACTTGACAAGAACATCATCCCTTCCCTCACTTAGCCCCTCTGCAATATCGTCCCAAGAACTTTTCCCCGCTACACATGAACAGAAACATGACCCTCCTGCTGGCAAAAAAAAACCAAATCGGCAGGAGGGAGAATAATTAACAATCCAACAGATCCAGCAGGCAGCGGCTTTGTGCTCAGTAGAGCTGGAAGCAGTCGGCGACTTCCAGCTACGAAAGGCACTAAAGCCGCTGCTGAGTCTGGACAAAATAAAAAAAATTGAATGTTTCTAACCCCGCAAATTTCCGGGGTGCAGCCATGGTGACCACTTTTGTCCGGTCAGCTGGCGACCGTACCAAGGGCCTGTGGAAGTTCTTGAGTACGGTCTGTCTGACTGATACGGGCATGAAGTTGGCGGAGTTCGAGCACTCCTACCTAAAGAAATATATTACCTCTTGTTTGGGGAGGGTCCCTATCTTGGTTCACCCTTCCCTTTATAGGTCCCTAAAGTTGCGGTTCCCCATAGATGTCGGTTGACGTTGTTTTTGTAGGTGACGGGGGCCGGTTGGTTGTGGCCGATGTTGCCGTGAAAAGTTTCAAGTTTCGTCTGCTTGCGGTTTATGCGTCCAATATCACTGCAGAGAGGGTTTCCTTTTTTCGTCGGTTGGCGCCGTTCCTGGACGATACGAAGCGACTAGTCTTAATGGGTGATTGGAATGCGATCCTTGATCCCAAGATAGACAAGGTCGGGCGGGGAGCTAGCAGATTGGGAAGGTGTGAAAGCAGCCTTGTCAGCTTCATGACTCGTCATGGTTTGGTCGACAGGTTTCGTCTGGATCACCCAGGGTGGGAGATGTGGACGTGGCTAGATAGCTCGCCCTCTGCCAAAGTAGGTTCCTACTTGAGTTTTAGTTAGACGAGCTGACATTGATTTCGTTAGTTGTCCCACGTTCCACCTGATAGCGTGGACTGACCATAAACTTGTTAGTGTCAGTCTGCTGTTAGCTAATAGGCCTAGTCTAGCCAGCTACTGGAAGTTCAATACCTCCTTACTGGAGATATGGGACTTCCGGGACCGGCTGGAATCCCTAATTAGGCGAGCGTTAGTGGGGGCGGTTACCGGGAATAGGTGGTGGGCTTCTCTTAAACATAGGATTAGAGATTTCGCCACCAAGTACGGTCGACAGCACAATCTAGATAGGACCGTGGAGGCGAAACCTATAGAAGATAGACTTTCCCGGGCGGTGGCTGGGGGGGACTCCCTAGGTGTAGATCTAGCTAGGAGGGACCTTGAGCGCGAGAGTAGCGAACGCTACAAGGGAGCAGTAGTTAGATCTAGGCTAGAAAGAGTTCTCAACGAAGCTGTGAAATCGAACGCAACTGCGCGTGAAGAAGTGCGAAGGTTCCCCGATCGGTACATCGCATCTGACAAGACCCCGGACGGGCGTCTGCTGCGATCGGATCGTGAGATACGTGACGCTTTTCGGGCGCACTTTCGGGATCGCTTTGCCCGTTGCACTGATCTCCCGCTCCGGGAGTTTCGTAGCTTCCCCGGCCTTGGGGCGGCTGAAGCGGCTAGTTACGAGGGTGTGGTTACTGAATGCGAAGTCCGTGATGCGTTGAAGCAGGTCGGCCTCAACAAGTCGCCTGGGACAAGATGGTTTGCCCTACGAAGTGTACTTGAGGATGTCGCACATGTTTGTGCCTATTCTGACGGATATGTTCAACCATTGGTTCGCCCAGGGAGCCATCCCTGGCAGCGTTACCAAGGGCGTGATCACATCGCTGAAGAAAGGCGGCAGGCATGTTTGGGAGGGTTTAGATGATTACAGGCCCATAACTCTACTTAACACAGAGTTAAAGATTTTGGCCCGGGTCTTAGCGAATCGTTTACAGCTTGTCATTAGCGATCTAATCGGCCCCGAACAGACCTTTGCTGTGAAGGGAAGATCGATCCAGGACAACCTGCACTTGATTCGCGAGGTCCTACAGGGGATAAAAGACGATACCGAAGCCGCGCTGATCAGTTTAGATCAGTCCAAGGCCTTCGATAGGGTTGACCATCGGTTCTTGGCGTCTGTTTTGGAGACTGCCGGATTCAAACCGGAGTTCCGTAGATGGATTAGCATGATGTACCACAACCCTCAGGCAGTGGTGCAGGTGAACGGAAGGCGTTCGGGGGTGATCGCAATCGAGCGATCGGTCCGGCAGGGCTGCCCCCAGTCTCCTCTTCTCTATGTCCTCGCGTTGGAGCCCCTCCTGCGCAGGCTTAGGGATGAGGGGACATGTCCGGCACTGCGCGGTATCCCATTCATTGGCCGCCTTGCAGCTAGGGTTTCCGCGTTTGCTGATGACGTCACAGTCTTTGTATCCCGCCGCCAGGATATAGAGGCTGTGAAAGAGGCGGTTGTCGAGTATGAGCGGATTGCAGGGGCCAAGGTCAATTTTGACAAATGCAAAGGTTTGCGGCTTGGTGCTTGGAGGGGTAGCAATACTCTTCCAGGGCCCTTCCGCTGGAGTGACGGACCCATCCGCATCCTTGGGGTGTGGTTTGGGCCCGACCTCCAACTGGAGCGAAATTGGTCGGAAGTACATGCTAAGGTGAATGCTCAGGTGGGAATCTGGCTTTCAAGGAGGTTGTCCTTAAAGGGCAGGGCGGAGGCGTGCGCCGCGTACATCTTCCCCTTGATCCTTTACCGATTGGCTGTACTTCCTCTGCCTAAGGCATATCGGTTGGCACTGCAACAATCCCTCTCCAGATTGCTCTGGGGAGGTGCAAGGCCGATGGTCCGTAGGCAGGTCTGTATCCAACGTACACGCAACGGGGGTCTGGGTATGCCTGATCTGGAGAGCCACTGGCTTACTGAAAGACTTGCATATCTGGGCCGTGTCTTGACGGGGGACTCAGTGTGGAGACGAAAGGCGAGTCGGACTTTTCCTCGCCTCAACTCAGACCCAAAGGCTGAAGGTCGACGTAGGCCTTGGGGCGAAGCACTGTTTGTCCGCGAGTGCCGAAAGGCCCTTCGTAACCTTCTTGGGTCCAGTGACCTTTCATGGCCTCGGAAGGAACTGTATCGAGAATTAGTGGTGGGTTCCGCTTCTAATCCTCTCAGCGAGCGGCCCGGCTGGACGGTGGAGGAGATCCGCTCTCACTGGAATTGGGCGCCAGGAACGAGATTCTTGAACAACTTCGAGTTCTCGCTCACCTGGCAACTTGTTCGGAACGCGTTATCCCTTCGCGGCTTGAACTTCAAAGCGGGCCTGGCAGACATGCCTGATTGCCTTCGCTGCGGCAGTGGCTTGGAAGAAACGGCTGAGCACGCCTTCTACTACTGCGAGCGAGTCCGCCCGTTTTGGGATCACGTCAGGGAGTGGACGGCTCGCATCGAACCCAAACAGCTCGTGCTGCTCGACGTTGGTTACGTCGTAGACAACGTTCTTCCTCCGTTTCATGGTGAGAAGCGTGTGGTGGTTCTCGCGATCCTAGCTGTAGCCCGAATGGTGATTTGGACGACGCGAAACAAGGGATTGTATGACGATGCAAACTTTTCTCATCGTGATCTGGTTTTGTATTTTCGGCATCAGCTGAGGGTCAAAATCAGATGCGATAGAAAACGCTTGGATCGCATAACATTCAGCAAATGGTGGGTGAATGCAGCGAGCCTGGTCGTAAGAAAGGGGGCAATGTTGGAGTCATCCTTCCCTCCTCTGCCGGCCCATGGCGTCTACGGTACGGGTCCACAGGAACCCCACCCATGGTAAGTAGGATTTTTTTCCCTTGTAACCTAGTTAGCAGTATGTTGTGAGTCATTGTCCCCGTAATTTAGTCGTTAGCACTCAAGATCTTCCCTATCCCCATTATTTTTGTACCTCAACCCGTATCCCAGTCCACTTTTATTGAAGGTCTTGAATATTCATTTGTAAAAATCATATTATCCACTTCTATCGACCCATACCGAGCCCGACCCTTTATTTCTTTTCCCCCTATAGATTAGGATTCCCGTCTCACCTAGGGTAGGTCCGGCTTGTTTCCGGTTTTTTTCGCTCCGGAAACAGTCGGGGGGATGGGAGGGAAACCAAACGGGGAATTTTTCCTTGTTTTTCGTGTACATATATTTTTCGGGTTTTTTTCTCCCATTCCCATCATATCCATTGTAAAAATAACCATACATTGTAAATAAAATCATACACCACTTTCGGGTTTTAAGTAGGACTTTTTCATAGAGCAAATGTGGTATTTTGGTGGTTGCTGCGTGCATGGCGATGGACGAGTGATTATATATTGTATTGTTGAATGGGTCGGCGAATGTGGCTAGCTAGGTTCCCCATAGAAAATATAGTTAAAGCAAGACCGCTCCCTTCCCTTCCCCCAAAACCATAAGGCCTTGTGCCTTCTTGTATTTATTACAAGAAATAAAAGGAGGACTGCACTGAGCTATTACTTTCTTTATTTTTGTCTGCCAGCTGGACGCTTTACGGAGGTATGTGTTATTGTTATTCTACAAGTACGTATCAAGGATAAAGTGGGACAACCCTGGAAAAGGAGTAGCGCCCTCCCCCCTTAGTAGCTGAAAAGGGAGCCTTCTGGTTGCCCTCGACTACGGTCGCCAACTCTTTACTTATTATTAATGCAAAACAATATTCCAACCTAGAGAATTCAATAGTCTGTCGTTACAAAATCCATTGATTGGCTTCCTCGAATAGATATTTTAATGGCTCGGTTCATAAGAATAATACTGAAATAACCAGGATAATGCCGTAATATTTCTGATGAATGAAAGTATTGATGTTAATAATGATTGGATAAAATTGTTCAATATATATATATATATATATATATATATATATATATATATATATATATCTTTAAGAAAAAACAAAAACCGGTCACATTAGGATTATAAATTTATTTCCATCCTGTTATGGGTTTTGATATAAATCAAAAACACCCCCGCCAAAAAAAAAACTAACAGGACTTCTTCAGATCTTATGGATAAAATGATTCAGAATAGACACAGGAAAGAAGGGTGGGAGGGGAAAGAAGAGGGGTGAAGAGTTTTCTCCTCATTTAGCCCACTTCCGGTGTTTTTTTATTTATTGTCGGTTGGAATTATAATAAATTAATTTTTTTTAAAATTCTAAATACATTTCGACTTAAAACTCCAGATTTAATACTAATTTATCTTAATACAACTTTCTTTAATAACTTTACGTAAGGATACAGTAATACTTATATTAAATTAAATTCAAAATTTAAAATTTGAATTTTTAATTTCAAACTTTATTTTCGTGCCTATTAATTCAGTTAACCTTTTATTGAAGAGTACGTACACATCACATGGTTTCTTCTCATTTTTAATTTAATTTTATTTTTATTCATTTACCTTAAATCTCAATTTAATCCTATGTTTTTTTTATTTAAGCATTATCTATGATATTCTATACATACATATATATATATATATATATATATATATATATATTTCATCGGCCGTACAACAGTGTTTCATCAAACACTAGAGGTACATTTTGGATAAAAACTGATCCTAACATCGACAAGAACGAACGTTCTACTTCCCCTATCGTAATAGTTCTATTATTTACTTTTTAGTTTTGGTTGTGGGTTGCACCACGCACCACCAGAATTATCAACTTTGATTGTAATTAAAAAAATACTTCATCTAACAAACCTAAACACATAAAACATTTTTTTCGTAACCAGATCCATAAACACTACAAATTAATGAAATAGCACTAAGTAAAATTTTCTCAACTGACTTGTAGTAAAACAAAACTTATATTTGTATTATCACAGATTCATTTCATATACCCTCGTTATTTATAATAACTTATGTTTCTTAAATAGTTAGCTCAGTATGACTAATGCAGTGTGCCAGTTTACATGTCCATGAGGAGAATGTTTCTACAATAAAATAAGTACCTATATTGGTCTGACTAATATCATCCTGTAAAGACATATAACACTCCAATTATCTGATATTAGATCCATATATTAACATCTTAAATCTCGTGTCGCGCCAGAAAAATTCTGACAGAAAATTTATCAATATTACATAAAGAAAATGTACATCATCAACTTTGTAAAATACTTATAGCACATTTAACTTGTACTAACTAAAATCCGGAATATCAATTGCCTCCCTACAGACGTTCTGAATGATTTATTCGGATCTTCAAATGCAGAACACTTGATTAAAAGCCCTAAGTATATCAACAAATTTAATGTCGACCTCTAAGCAAGGCATACTTTTCGTTTCATTTTAAAAATTTAGAAACTATTTTGATTAGGTCTAGACAGCCTTTGCTCTGTAAACAGAGGAAATGTTTGCTTGGATTTGAGGTAGTTTCTATCTACTTCCTTTCTTTTTTTTTCTATTACCATTCTCCACTCACAACATATAGTCACCACCTCCCCTTTTATTCGTAAAATCATATCGGCGATAGCTTTGAAAAGCGTAGTGCGAAACCAGTAAGCTTGATTTTTCAAATTTTATACTTTAATTTTCATCATAGTGAGTAAATATGATATTTTAAAAGCAATTACACACACACACACAAACAAAAATATATGTTTTGATGCAACCAGACTAAACACTTCTCTTCTGATGTTGTTCTGGGATTTAATGCGTCAACTGACTGAATTCCAGTTTTTAAGCAAGTAGTCTCTGGTTAGACTAATATCCTTGTGGCCACGAGATTACACATTAGTTTAAAATTATTATAAGCTTCGATATTACTTGTTTGCTTGTAGAATCAAAGAGCGAGTCGAATCAGTTTATATTAGTGACATGAGATACATTTTTAAGTTCATGCCTCTCATAAACATTAGATATGATTTACATGGCCATTGGCTTAATGAGTAGAGTGTTCGGCAATGGTCCGGAAGACCGGGGTTCAATCCCAGGCTGAGTCATATCAAAGACTCTAAAAATGGTACTTGATGCCGCCTTGCTTAACGCTCAGTAAGGATGAAGAGTAAAGTGGAGCAATCCAGGGAAAGGAGTAGAACCCTCCCTTACACTTCGATGTAGTAGCTATTGAAAAGGGAGCCATTGGGTTACCCTCGACTACAGTCGCCAACTTACAAGTTTTTAGTAAAAACAATATTTGTTATTCGTGTGTTGTGTAGTAGAAAAAGACAACAACTGTTGTGTTAAAATGTTGTCAGTCTCTTTTAATTTCCTTTTATTTTTTAAAATATACGAATGGATAAAGTAAGGGAGAGTTGAAAACGATGGAGAAGCACGCATCGAGTCAGGAGTACAAATCTTCCGTTAAAACCCTTTTTTTCTTCCCTAGTTATATATCATCGCAGACGCCCACGCAAATTTTTATAAGCGCACCTCGTCCAGACCTGCTGTATACATTTTATACATGGACACGCCTCTTTTCAGCATCTTACCCACGCTCATTCCCGTGATCACTCCTTTAACCTGGCACCTACACAATGCACATGATCATGCTGCCTTCTAGCATGCCACCCATGCAATTTCCGCGTTCTGTTTACTTAAGGTACCTGGTGAATTTTCGATTATTTTTCTTCTCTCCTCCAGAGATATTGCTTTTCTTTGTCTAGCTAACGTGGTCGACTCAGTTTTATTACTCTCTTTCTCTCTTTCTAACGACTACTTAAAAAATGTAGTTGCGAATAAACTTTGGTATGAACGAACCAAGACCAGTTTTTTGTTTGTTCGTCACTTTTTCTTACGGCGATGTTATCACAAGGTTCGACGGATGCTTAAGACACTGAGCTAGTACAAATGTCTATTGAGACCGTATCAGCACAAATATCAATTTGAACACTGAGGCGTTGTAAACTTCTCTTTGTCCCATAACGGTACAGTAGTTTTGACCAAAACCTACGGCTGACTATTCCGTTCATTAAAATACAAACATAACATTGGATTGAAACTGTTTAGTTTGCAAAACTGTGTAATACGCGGACGAATCGAATAAGTGTTAATTGATCTAAGTTACTAGTTTCGTAAACCTTATGCCACAAGAAGTATGGAACCAGATTGCAGTATGATAATTTTAGAGAATTTAAATATTTAAAATTTGGCAAAAACAAAAATTAATGAATTATTTTAACAAATAATAGTTATTTTTAATCAACACCGATTTTAAACTGACTCATCAAGATGAAAATACAAATAATTCATATGACGCCGTTGCCTTGTTCGGAATCAGAATCCAGAAAAAAGAATTACATCGATAAATGTCAAGTGTAATTTAATTTTTTCAAATATTTCTGTATAAGGTGATTAGTGACACCACACCTTCTCTGCAAAGCGCCATCGGCTAACCAACAACTGCTACGTTGTATTTGCTTCTTTTTTTATGAAGGTGGCTGCCGGTTTTTATCGAAACGGCGGAAGCAACGGGTCAGACCTATAAAGAAAAAAATAGCAACAAAACGAAGTCGTGAATAGTATTGTATGGCCGTCTTTTGTCATAGCTTCAATGCGATCAATGTTTAGGCAGTGTGGGTAACAATCAGCTTTTCAACCTAAGTCAAGCAGAACCTAACTCAAACGGACAGACCTCTTCCTCACTTTTTGTTTAACTGCCAGCTTATTCAAATTACCTGGACTTGAAATAATTGGCAATTCTTTTCACTTTATTATCGAAAAAAAATGATCTGGTCTCCAGATTTGGATAGGAAGATGTATTTTTATCTCAAATTTACAGAGAATTCTGTGCAAGATTTTAGCACAAACTCTAACTGGTGGCTATTCACATGAGTCCAAGTGACAGCAAGTTTTCTCAGAATTCTTCATTGTCCACTCGGCTGTGGCTGTAGCATACATCGACTGCACCACTGCAGAGGGGTAAGACCCCCTAATAAGTATCCTGGGTATGACACCAAACAATCTGATGGTGAGGTTCCAATGATGCTGGGGTTTAGGGGAATGCGGAGCACCTCTTCAGTGCCATTGCTCCCAGGTCCTCTCTGGCCCAGCGTGGTAGCTCCTGATAGGACCGTATCTATGGGTTAAATAGAACTAACGGCATACTTGTGCTAAATTAAATTGTTTGACTAAACTGAATAGCTTGAAAAAGAAATGTTTTTGACAATTAAACTGTACTTACATTTTAACAGCGTGCTTATGCTAAACTGAATTGTTTGAAATGGAATTGTTTTGAAATTGAGACTGTACTTACACTAGACTGAGTTGTCAGATGTAGAAATGTTTTGACATTTAACTGTGTGTAAACAAAATCAATCCTTATACTAAACTGAATTAGAACTGTTTATCAACTGAATAGCGTGAAATAGAAATGTTTTTGACAATTAATCTGTATTCTCATGCTAAACTGAATTTTTTTAAAAATGGAACTGACTATTTGCATAAAAATGGATTTGGCGTTAAATAACCTACAAAGGTTGATATGCCATAAAACCCAAACAAACAACCAATCAGAACTCTTCAATGAAACCGTGTCGATTTTAGTTGTGCTGTCGGTATGAATCATATCAATTACTTCTGAAATCTCCAGTTCTTTTCCAAGTTTTAGGAGACTGTTCCATTGCTCCAACTACAATTGGAATCACCGTCACCTTCAGGTTTAACAACATTTTCATTTCCTTGACAATGTCCATTTACTTGTTCATCTGATTACCAAACTTCAGCTTCACTCTTTAGTTTACTGAAACAACAAAAGCCCACTAGAAGATAAAATAGTATTACTAATAATAACATTCTCCACTTTCTTTTCTGAGTATTTGTTTCAAAGCTTCCAGATTTGATAAAGGTCGTGGGGTAATCGTAATCATCATAGTAAATGGACACGGCGACACGACTTCAAATCCTGGATGAGGCTGATTGCATTTTACATAGTGCATGGACGCTAACAAAACGACTGGAGAAGAAGCTAGACGGCAATTACACAAGAATGCTGCGAGCAATCTTGAACAAGTCCTGGCGGCAACACCCCACAAGACACCAACTGTATGGCCACCTGCCTCCTATCACGAAAACTATTCAAGTTAGACGAACCAGACATGCAGGACACTGCTGGAGAAGCTGGGACAAACTCATAAGTGATGTACTCTTATGGACCCCCACACATGGCCGAGCAAAAGCAGGACGACCAGCATGAACATACATTCAGCAACTATGTGAGGATACGGGATGTAGCCCTGAAGACCTGCCGTAGGCGATGAACAATAGGGAAAAGTAGCGAGAGAGTGTCAGGGATATCCGTGCTAGTGGCACGACATGATGATGATGATGATGATTAATCCCCTGGTAAAAAGTATGAATCAACAATTTCCTCTTCGGGTACAGATAAATAGTAAGGCAGACTTTGCTTTTCCACCATGGATTGGCAACGAATGTAGGAAAAGGAAAACTCTTAATTCTAACTCGTTATACTCCGCTTAAAAAATTGACCTTCTGTCGCATCCAACTCGTGACGGGGTTTGGGGGTATATACGTAATTCCGGAAATAGCAGGGCTATCTCAACTTCAAGAACATGAACGCAAAAGATACTTTTCTTAAATCTTGATTCTTGACTCTTGACCTTTGACCTTAGATTGCGATATGGCTTCAATTACGGATATAAGTTCTGGAATTTCTTTCATTCTATCTTACTTTCTAGTGAATCCTCTTCGTTCAATTTTTTATAGTCCTGTCACTAAGGCTAAAAAATACCAACTGTATCTCCTGATAAGGAATCACCCCACTTGACAAAGAAGAGGTGTATTTGTTGTTGATAGGAATTATTGATATCCTATGACTGTACACAAACAAATTGTAAAAGAATTTTAAAATATGCAATTTAAAAAAACATATCATGGAACATAGAAAATATAGTTTTGATTTTAATCACACGTTTAAAAAAAAGTTAAATTTTGAAATTAAAAAAAAACATTAGGAGTTGATATGCCCTGAAAGAAATAAACCAAAATTATTCTATCCCCATTTTTTACTGCTTCTTTTACATCCCACATCGAACTGTGACTTAATGCGATTAAAATACTTTTAGAGTTGAATTTGATTTTGTTGAGATGACTGACTAATTATTTTAAAATAAATAATATGTAAGTAATTTATCGAATTAAGTTTTTCCCCTAAGAAATAAAACCATGTAATTAATCTGTATTTCCATCACGAAGAAATACATATAATCTATATCATTAAATTTTAATATTTATTTAGTAAAACACATAATGTTAACTAAATCTGTGCACTAAAGTAAATTAAAATAACTTTAATGACGAATGACAAAAACGTGAATCAAAAGCATCATTGTTGAAAATGTACTTTCGAATATTAATTATCATTTTATCCAGCTCCTTAGAGCAAAAATTCAATCAGTCTAAGTGTCGTATAGATCTTTGAGTTACCTATTTAGAAGCAATACTTCTGGTGATGGGCTGTACGTACTCTAAAAAATTAATTTCTTCAATATTATGTTTTCCATTTGATCATCCTTTCCACTCCTAAGCAAAAAAAAAAAGAAAAAAAAAGCAAAAAAAAAGCTGATGTTTCATAAAGAAGGCCACTATCTTCTATATTTTATCTTTACAGAAGCCATCATTCAATATATTTTTTTAAATTGATTAAAGTTCTTGAACAAACGATTTGCCATCAAATTGACGTAAAAATTATTTACTCATTTATATAAAAAAGAAGGAAAAAAGACGAACAAATATTTTTTCCATTAGTAGGTGAGGAACTAAAAATAAATATGTTAAAATAAAATGATTTTTTTTCTATAATGTTTGCTTTTCATGTTTTCTGCAATTCAATTACTCGTTACTCAAAGAAGATTTAGTCTTGCTATAAAACATGTGAAACGAGAGCAATTGAAATATCTATATAAGTTTACAAAGGCACCTTCAGAAAACGCTGCTTTCGTTTAAATGGTCATAAACACGATCATCACTTGTAAGTTGTTCTCTTATCGTAAACTCAGCTTTTTAAAAGAGGCTGATGATCTCATTACTTTATACTGTTACCAGTATACAACTTATCCACATCAGGCTGTAAAGTTCGTCAATATATTTTTCGTTTATCAAGCTAAAACTGTGAATAGGTATTTCTTTGATAATAAGTACACACATTATATATATTGGTTCAAATTTAATTTTAAAAATATCTAGACCATATATATATATATATACATACTCACACACACATACACACATAATTTGGAATAATACCTGTATGGTTTAGAGACAGAGTGGGGTTAAGATAGAAATAATTTTAGTTACAGGCATACAGTGTGAGAGGCATGCATACTTCAGGTAATTTTTATGGACATAAGTTTGTAAATTAAGCTGTTTATTTTTATATGTGTGACATTTCAGTGCCGTGAATTACGACATACTAGTCGAACTTTTAAGTTCGAAAATATCTCGACAAAACTAGCAGCCGATTTATTATTCGGCGGGGTAAGATCCAAACGGTTACCACAGATAGGTCCACTAGTGGAACAGTACATCTAACAATCGATATGTGCCTCTGACAGAAACTCCAGCCACAAACATTTCTGACTTGATCTCTTCTTTGTTGAAAGATTTAGCTAATTAACTCAGATTAATATCAAATAATAAAAATTAAGAATTATATTGACGCTATATAACACGCCGTTTCCAAAATGTGATTGATTGACTGTAAATGTATTATTCCAAATTATGTGTGTATGTGTGTGTGAGTATATATATATACATATATATATATATATGGTCTAGATATTTTTAAAATTAAATTTGAACCAATATATATAATGTGTGTACTAACTGAAACTGCACAGCAGCCAATCAGCCAGTCAGACAACCGTAGTATGTTCTTTATCAGCGCAATTTCATGATAACACAACCGATCATGAATTCATATGAATATAAGTAAAATGAAAGACTTATATGTTTCATAAATTCTACTTGTAGGTAATTGAATATTTGGTGAGGGTCAACCTTTTCAGTAGGTACATGTTTAACCCAGTATTTTGACTTTAAAAACTTGAGTTCGACTTAAAGGCCAGAGATATTTGTACGCCTTAATTTGCACCATTTGAATTGCGCAAGCTATTCATTTATTTCATCTTCATGAAAAGCTAACTGATCATAAAATCTTTCCTTTTCGCATTATTTTTTTTAGACATTTGAGAGTTTTTCATGTCAAAGTTTGCTGATTGCTTTCCACTGGAGTCTGATTGACAACAAATCTCCTCAATTTTTCAGTAATTTACCAAGCTTTTTGCTTAGAAGTAGCACAAGGCCGCATGAATGGGGCACCCCAGACGTGCTAACCATTACACCACTCGAGGGCCCCTCTTCAATTTTTCAGTAGTCTTCTCAGTATTCTGGTCGGCCTTAAGAGTATTGTCAGTTAGATGGTCTCCACTCGTGTTTTTATTTCCTTTTATTTCAGTCCCTGTACCGAGTGAAACGATTACAATTGGTATCACCGTCACTTTCATATCCAATAGTTTTTTTTTCTGTTCTTTAGCTAAGTACAGGTACTTAAGAGGATCATTAAATAAGTTTCCAGACTTTTTTTCGTGTGGGCACTTTTATTGATAGTACACACATGAAACTCTAGTCCCCTTCGACGTAATCTCCTCCGGCTGCAATGCACTTGTGGTACCGTTCAAAAAAGTTCTAGAAGGCCCCATAGAAGTCCTCTTGTGTGAGCGTGTCAATGACCTTCGTCACAGCCTCTTTCATCTCCTCAATTGTCTCATAACGACAGCCTCTGAGCATAGGGTATAACTAAAAGTCACAGGGACCAAGGTCTGGAAGGTGAGGAACTGTCTTGATGCCTATCTTGGTCAAATAGTCTGTGACAAGGATGGAGTTGTGGACTGATGCATTGTCCTGATGGAAAGGCCACTGAACCGATTTGAACAGTGCTGGCCTCTTCCGACGGAATCTCTTCCTGAACTCCTTTAAAACCTCGACATAGTAAATCTAACCCTAACCCTTTGACCAATCAACTCTGGTGTTCTGACTTCCTTACTCCTCCCACACCTCTCATCATCCCTCACAGACTCCCTGCCTTGCTTGAATCTCTGATGCCACACAAAAACTGATGCTCGATTAATGCAAGAAGTTCCAAAAGCAGTGTGAAGCATTCCATATGTTTCTGTGGCATTTTTTCTAAGTTTAAATCAGAATTTTATTGCATATCGTTATTCTAAAGTGTCCCAACGTCCAGATTGCATTTTTGAAATTCAGCAGCAGTGACAATCAGGCTTTAGTAGGGTGTATTCCAATTGCTGCTGTAGCTGTTCATTTAAAGCTGAAATCATAAAACTTGGTCAGTCATATCATAAGATGTATAGCAATAACATACTGAATTTTCAGGAGTCTACACCAGTTGTAAATACCTGTACAAAAAAAGTCTGGAAACTTATTGAAGGCATCACGTATCTCTCTTTTCGCTTCGTTTAATTTTACTCGGTTGTCTGCCGGGTCGGTAAAGCCCACAATTCGGTAAATTATCATTATTATTATTATTATTATTATTATTGACATTTTTTCTTGCTTATCCTCCTTATGCTTTCCGGCGAGACTGCTTATTCCAACGCCATGCAGTCGGCATTAAAGTTGGTAGAAGATTAGCAAACCACCTTAGGAACATCAGACTTATAATTTGGTCCCCAAAATTTTCCCTATCAATTTGTTGTTCGCTGATCCTGGCGTTCTGATTATCTTTTTAACATCCTTATTTATTTTTTTTTAAATAGTAAACTCTTCCTTGATTTGATGCTTACTTAGTAACTTGATTGGTCTCAGCCTGCGGGATCAACACAGACCACAAATAAATTCACTTTTGTGCCAAAGTCAAATCAGAATTTCCTCGTCTTATCTTGTCAGTTAAAAGATAAAGTCTACTTTGACATATCTACAATGAATCCTCACATTCTTGCCATTTCCTTTAGAAAATCGGGCAAGATCCGGTCGAGCTATTTTTGACGTTTTAATATAATTTCTTTTTTTTACAATAAATAATTTTTAATATCACCAATCGATAAGTCTTTCACATCATAAGAAAATTTATGAGATAGGTTTGGTTTGGTTTGGTTTGGTTTGGTTTGGTTTGGTTCGGTTTTATGGCATATGAACAATTGTGGGTTATTTAATGCCAAATTCATTTTTATCCAAATAAACAGTTCTATTTCAAACAATTCAGTTTAACATAATAACGAAGTTTGAATATCAAAACTGTTCTATTTCAAACAATTCAGTTTCCCATAAGTACACAGTTTAGTTCTATTTAACACATAGATAGGACCATATCAGGTGATACCATTCCGGGCCAGAGTGGACCTGGGAGCGATGGCAGTGAAGGGATAATCCACATTCCCCAAAGCTCAAGCATTACTGGAATCTCACCATCAGATTGTTTAGTGTCATATCCAGGACACTCTTTTGGGGAGTCTTACCGCTCTGCTAAGAAGCAATTGGTGTATTCAACAGCCTCAGCTGACAGGGCAAAATTTGTGAGAGAGGAAAACTATTTACAATCCATTTAAACCCATTTACAATCTAAATACATTGGTAATAATTTTTATTTAAAAAAAAAGCATTAGCAGTGCTGTTTGGCTATAAAAATGCATTGCAATTGGTTTTTACAAGAAAAATTTATTGAAAATGATTTTTCTATAAAAATGCATTGAACAATGATTTTTACTATAAAAATGCATTGAAAATGATTTTTTCCTATAAAAATGCATTGAAAATGATTTTTTCCTATAAAAATGCATTGAAAATGATTTTTTCCTATAAAAATGCATTGAAAATGATTTTTTCCTATAAAAATACATTGGAAATAATTTTTAATATAAAATGTATCGAAAAGAATTTTTACCATAAACATATATTGGAAATGATTTTTTTTGACAATAAAAATTCATAGTAAACTTTTTGTTGCTATAAAATGCATTGGAGTTTCATAAAAAACATAAGAAATCAAATTTATTATGAAAATGCATTGACAATGTTTTGTTTTTTTTCACTATAAAAGTGCATTGAAAATTATGTTTATAATCGAAATACTTTGAAACGGATTTTACTATTAGAATATATTTGAAATAATTTTTACAATGAACATGTGTTGCAAGAAATATTTTTACTGCCTGTCTGAAATGATGCATAACAAATAAACCCAAATAATTCTAAAAGTTCTAAAATTCTTTTATTTTCCCTTTGAGTAACATATGTAACTAAATTTGTTGACATTTTTAATACTTTATGAAAATGGACTGACTGAAGTTATTAGGATGATTAAACTAATATTAGCCAACGAATTCTGAAACCTAATAAAAACTATTTTTCTTTTTATCCCAAATATGTTTAAACATATTGTTAGAGTGATCTAATAACAGCTAAAAACAAAGAAATAACGATGTTATTGAGTGAGGGAATCTCCTAATGGGCGATATCTAATGGGATTTGTAGAGATCGTCCACAAATAAAAAACGCTTTCAGAACTTGATTCCTCGAGATGAACGTAAGCTAAAGTAAGGCATTGCAAGATCATATTTGTCCAGAGCTCAGATCCTTAAAAAGGCTATAATTGAGTGGGGGGGGGGGGCAAGAAAAACAAGACGTTTAGAATACTTTATGAATTGGGATCTGAAAAAAATCTTCTAGGAAACTGCCTTTTACTAAATCAAAGTATCAAAATTTGGCTATAAAATACATGAGAACTGGCTTTTCTAAAGTAATTTTCACGGACAAATTTTAAATGACATTTGATGGACCTGTTGAATGGAACAGAGGATGGATTTCATCCAATTCTGACGTACCTGTGTCTAAGAGAAAGCAACAAGGGAGAGATAGTTTGATAATATGGGACGGAATAGTTGACCAAACCATTATTGGACCATTTAAAGTTGATGAAAGAATTAAATTAAAAAGGGCTAAGTTTTGTAATTTTATTGACATGATTTTCTTTACTTGATACAATTCCAACTCTCGCAGTTTTAAAGTTTAGTGTGTGTTTATACACATCAACGATTCTTCTCATGTATCTAGGTTTATCCACATTCTTTGGACACAAAAGTTTTACAAAAGATAATATAATAGAATGGCCACCATTAAATCCTGACTTGAATTTGATCGAATATCTATGGTCAATTGTGAAGATGAAATCATATTAAGGTGTCACACAATCTAACAAAAATGCAGACATTTGAGAAGAAAATTGAACCTGCCCAATTAAAAAGAAAATGAAAATAAATTGATTATAGATTACTGGCGGTTATTGACCAAAAAGTGATACGATATTAAAATGTGAAGGATTCAAAGACTAATGTGTGTTTATTGCTTGTTCTCTTATCATATTTACCCAACCCCTCCGCTCGGACAGGATATGACACAAGGTCAGTTTTTAAGCGGAGTTCAACCGGCTTGAATTCAGAGTTTTCCTTCTCCTAGACTAGTTGCCTAGCCAAGGTTGAAGAACCTAGTCTGTCCTACTATTTACCCATAGCTGGAGGGATAATATTTGGATTCATACCTTTCCCAAGGGTATTAGTGCTATGTGAAATGCAATAAGTCTCGTCCAGGATTTGAACTCGTGTCGCCGTGTCCATTTTCTGCTTGTTCTCTTATAGGCGTTGATTGATTTTAAAGATTTTGCTTTTTATACAAGTAAAATGAGATTATTTCTGTTTGTCAAATAACTTCAGGCGGCAGGGTTTTTTTTTTAAATAATACATCAAATAACTTCAATTACTTAAAACACCTCGCCACAACCTTAACTTTTAACAAATGCTTTGTTTTGACATAAATTGATAGAAAAACTATTGCCAAATTTTCAACAAACCAAATTTTCTTGATGTAATTTACTAAATAACTTCAGACAGGATATACAATGAAACTGCGTTAAAAATTAGACTACCTGTTGTATTGCGAAATTGTTGTATATTGACCTCCGACCCGGCCAAACGTGCCATCCCAAAGACGGCGGAAGTGCATGTTCCGTTGGCGTGGGCGAGCTTGACTGACAATATGGGACAGGGTTAAAATCCCACGGTAGAGTCACAAACTGATGCACCGGAAGAGGGTGACCTGTGAACTGCATGACAGTTATTTCCGCTCGATGACGATCAAAAACATGCCATTCCAAAGGAGTGGGCGTTGAACTATTATATAACTCAGTGCACAGGAAATTCAACCAGTTTGGAGACCAGACCCGTTGGTGACAAGATGCGGTAGAGAAAGCCATCACCCAGCAGAGGGAGCCCTCAGGCCCCCGATTGAGCCGTTTGGAGACCAGACCAGTTTGGAGATCGGAGAGTTTCGAGACAAGATGTGGTAGAGAAAGCCAGCACCCAGCAAAGAGTTGGGCCCCCGGGCCCCCGGGCCTTCGATTGAGCAACCCTGGTGAACGGGAAAGAAACGCTGATGGCCATAAGAGTGGGGGTCAATACGTTGCAGTTCTGCTCGGTCTCCAACTCCCTCTCACACACAAACCTTTCGAATAAAGTGAGTGGTATATTTTTCTAAAAGACTGTGTCGCTCGTCTTCATTGGGTTTTTATTGTGTCGTCGTTATGGTTCTTCATGCATATGTAGATGTATATATATTATGTGTTTGTATAGTTAATCATGGTCATGGCTATACAACAATATTACAGCCCTTTTACTTATCAAAGTTTAAAATTAATTGATAATGTGATCTTTTTGAATTTTATTTCAGATTTCTGTATTACTTTATATGGTGGCTCATAAACTGGGAAGAATTGACGAAATTTTGGTTCACAATTGGGGGGCATTCATTTACATTTTAATCGCTGCTGTAAAATGAACCATTTCTCATATGAAAGAGAGACTTTAAGATATTCGCTTCAATAATAAAATAGAAATAATTATAATAACAATTCATCATCTTCCCCATCTTCAACTCTCGAAGAATTTTCCCAATATTCTATCTCAAAGAAACTATCGCTCTTAGAACGGACCAGAAAAAAGAAACTACCTACAACTGGTGTTCTTCACGTTCTACAAATTCTTTAGTTCTCAGTCAATTCAAAAATATTTGTCTAACTTAACATTCTCTTTTATTTCCAGAAAATATTGTTTTAAATGAAAATGGCAAATTGACTAAGCAACATTTTTCATTTAACCTGGTTTTGTCACAGGGGCGCCACTCATGTAGTGTGTTTTGGGCAAGAATATCCGGGTGTCCCTCTACATTACAACTGGTTTAAATACAGAGTGTTTTACTCCTAAACAGGTCACCAGAGCGCCTCTGGTGGTGTAATGGTTAGCAAGCTCGGCTAGCAAACCTACACGAGTGAGTGCGAGTCTCATTGGGTGCCCCTTTCATATGGCCTTGTGCCACATCTAAGCAAAAAGCTTAGTAAATTTCCTAAACAGGTCACCATACTAAGACGAAAGAATCCAATTTGCCAAACAAGTTACCCATAATTAAAGCAGAAATATTTAGATTCATTTTTTTCTTTAGAGTGTTACCGCTATGAGAAATGCAAACTGCAGAGATGAGAATTTGAACTCCGGTAGCCGTCTTCATTTCGGCAGGATCTGTAGAATACACCGACTGCATCCCCCCCCCCAACATGTATAAAAACCCAGACGAGTTCCTTGGATTACCTCGACGGCTGGGGCTGTAGAATACACCGACTGCATCCCTCCACAAGTTTGAAACCCACAAACGAGGTTCCTGGATGACCTAGACGGCTGAGGCTGTAGAATACACCGACTGCATCCCCCCACCACATGTATAAAAACCCGGACGAGTTTCCTGGATTGCCTCGACGGCTTGGGCTGTAGAATACACCGACTGAATCCCTCCACAAGGTTGAGACCCCCAAACGAGGTTCCTGGATGACCTAGATGGCTGAGGCTGTAGAATACACCGACTGCATCCCTCCACAAGGTTAAGACTCCCCCACAAAGAGTTTCCTGGATGGCTTAGACGGCTGGGGCAGTAGAATACACCGACTGCATCCTTCCACAAGGTTAAGACCCCCCAACATGTTTCCTGGATGACCTAAACGGCTAGGGCTGTAGAATACACCAACTGTATCTCTGCAAAGAAATACGACTTCCCTAACAAGTGTCCTGCATATTACACTGATGGTGAAGCTTCAGTATTGCTGGATTTTTGTTGATTCGGTGTAACCGTTAAGTGCTATCGTTTCCAGGTTCACTCTAGCCCGGAGTGGTGCCACCAGATAGAGTTATATTTATGGGTCCAATAGAACTGAACTGTAATTACGAAAAAAATGAATAGTTTGAAATTAACGGTTTTTATATTTAATGGTGTGTAAACAAAAACTGTACTTAAGCACAATTGAATTGCTTGAAATAGAACTGATTGATTATTTAAGTGATTGTAATCAAATGTCTACTGTTTTAATTAAAATGTTAGTGATGCATAGCAATACTTGGAACCATTAAACTTTGTTGACACGCTAAACTGAATGGTTTGAAAAATAAATGTTTGAACATTTAACCGTGAGTAAACAAAAAAAAAACTTTACTTAAGCTAAACTGAATTGTTTGAAATAGAACAGTTCTTATATCTAAATCAAAACCATTTAAACCAATGACTAACTGTAAGTAAGCAAAAACTGTAATTTTTCTAAACTGAATTATTTGAAATTAAATTAAATCATTGAACCGTGTGCAAAAAAAGAAAAAAAAAACAGCTCAGGATTGTTGAAAAATGTTATCTTCAAAATGTGTTTAGAAATATATTTAATGTATTTGTAAAAAGGATTCGACATTAAATGACCTACAATGGTTGATATGCCATAAAATGAAACCGAACGAACGAACGAACGAACCCATGATTAGAACCATTACTCCGAGAGCTCCTCCAAAAATTTACCTAAAGTGCATATTGACATTTTATTAAGCTCTGGTTTTACACACATGGCTTAGATAGCATCCACTATTTGTTGTTCCTGCACAGTCACCCAGTATGGATCAAACTCATCAATACTGAACTACGAAGATGTAGCTGCAATCAGTAATTGGACCATAGAGCCACTAAAGACGAATCTTGACCAGAAATTCAAAATACATGAAGCAAAGTTTGCTGTTGTTTGTATAATAGAATTCGCCATGTTAGATTTATCTTCGTTTTTCTTTTACACAAATGATTACTATTTCCAATGGAAGTCTTAGCTGTTTTTTCACCTGTTTCGAAGACAAAGGAGGAAAGTTTAATCTGTCTTTTTAAAGTATTTCACAGAATAAGAGTTCTGTTCAGGAAACATAACGGTATCCTTAAAAAAAGAGTGGATATTTCAACAGCTGAGATCAGACCCCGAAAATGTGAAGAAAACCGAGTACATATCTATCAACTTGAATGCAGGTGTTAAGATGAGAGCAGTAAATGGCCCAAAGATGAATGATGACATCGGGGACGTAGGGGGTCGGGTAAGATATACAAATTATAAAATGTTCAAGGAACAATGTCTACAAAGCAAGACTTCCTCGATGAAAAAAAAAGATAAGATTGTTTCTGGTCACTGTTAAATTGTTTCTCGTATATGAGAGAGACATAAACACTCACAAAAGAAAAAGAGTAATTTTTTGCGAGTTATATACACTGAAAGCTAGAGTTAGGGGACTTGTCAGAAATCTATTGTGGAAATGAAGATGGCAATGGTGGATAGGAAGGTGTTGCCTTGACCACAGGAGCTGCCGCTTGATTTTTTTCTGAACTGTTTTATTTAGTTGAAAACAAAGTCATTAACAAAAGAAACGAATTAGTTTCAATGCCATCGCCCATTCAGTCCAATTCAACTACGAAAGATTGCATTATGGAAGCAAGAATAATATTCAATACACCTGTCTCCAATTTATTAACGCCTTATTTCTTCTTGATGGCAGGGAAGTTTATAGACGAACAGTAAAACATTTACACCACCATATCCAGAATGCATTTAACCAACTTTACCGCCACGTACAGGGTGTGACACAAGGTTCAATTTTAAGAGGACTGGATTGAATTCAGAGTTTTTCTTCTTTGCGGCCAGTTTCCATACTAAAAGGAAAGAGTACAGTTTGTAGTACCGATTAGCAACAGCTGGGTATAGGGAAAGAATAGTTAGAGTCTGAGCATTTCCATCAGTATTAGCTCTATGTGAAATGCCGACTGCTTCGTCCAGGATTTGATCTCGGGTCACCAGGGGTATTTCTTGCAATGATAACATTGACATCACGATCATCTCTAAACATATTAAGAAAAAATTCGGCAAAATACATCATTTAGTTTACTGAGACTGTTTCATCAGCTGAGCCTGAAATCCGTCCAGGAACTGAAGTTAAACAGAGAAATGAGTAATTAGGAATTAATTGTTTTGGACTGGGCGGGAGTCAGGCCTAAGTAATTAACTTTGACCCGCCGACTGGGGCAGTAGAATTAGCCGACTGCACCTCTGCAGAGGGACAAGACACACCCAATGAGGGTCACGGCTTTGATAGTAAATCTTCTCATGGTGAGACTCCTGTCCTAAAGCTTTGAGGAATGTAGAGTACTCCTTCATTGTCACTACTCCCACTTCCACTCTGATCCAGAGGGGTAGTATTAATCCAGACCCTACTTATGGATTAAATTGAATTTTATCATTTACTATACTTGAAACCACTTAGATAAATGATTAATATTTTATAGAATTATTACAGTTGAATCGTTACACTTGAAACCATCCATCTGTGTAGAAACAATGATTATTATTAATAAGAATTATTTGTATTGATAAAAATACTTGAAACTATTCAACTGAGTGCAAGCAAATCAGTTTTAATCAGTTTAAAAATAAAGTTACGAACAAACTATAAGCTAACAAATCATATATGTGTATAAGCATGATTTGATATAAAATAACTATGTAGGGTTGATCAGTCATTTAATCAAACGTAGCAAAAACTCTATTTAAACAAGTTAAATGTCTTAAACACATTGAACTACTATCTGCATAGACCTCATATACCCTATAGCTGAGCACACAAAAAGAAAAAAAAAGGAACATAAAACTAGTCAAGTGGGTAAAGTGTTCGCCAATGGTCAGGCAGGCCTAGGTTCAATCCCAGGTTGCGTCATAGCAAAGACTTTAAATATGTTACTTGATACCGCCTTGCTTAGTAATATAAGGGTAAAGTTGAGCAATCCAGGGAACGGAGTAGCGCCCTCCCCTACACCTCGGTGTAGTAGCTATTGAAAAGAGAGCTTTCTGGTCGCCCTCGACTAAAGGGAGACAACTTTACTTTACTTATAAACATATAGCATATCAATAAAAAAAAATGTGAATAGGTAAGGGTTTTTTGTTATTGTTCCTTTTGCAAACATATCTCAGATTGCATAAGTTATTATTACTATTATAATAATTATTATTATTATTACTACTACTAATTTGAAGGTACTAACGTAATATTCCTTAGGTTTTCAGCTCTCTAGCAAGGTCTTGGTATTTATCCAACTGTTTGCTTTCCTTTACTTTCACTTTATGGTATGCTGTATCAATTGAGTTAACTGGCTGACAAAATTTCCCGAAATTATTAACTTCACGGCTTGTTAATTGCCACGGCCACATTCAGAATGATACTTGTAAAATATTTACTTCATTTTGCTAAGAAACAATATTACGTTACTTGAGCATCTATGCATGTCACATACGTTTCTAGGCTCTGCAAAGTAGAAGAAGCGCTGTCCAAATGAACATGTCTGAAATACGTCACTGAATATGGAATATTTCATAATCTACAAATATGTAGTGATTTTCCATACCGAGGAGAACAAGGCTTTATCAGAGAAATCGAACCTGCAGTTGTAGAACTTGGACGATCGACCCCGAACCAGTGACTTGACCAGGAGTCACGTCAACAGAATCATAACTTAAAATTCAAATCGGAAAGATTAACCCAAATACACGAAATGAAACTTAAATCTTTACACTTGCAATGTTAGATTTATCTCTTTATTTTTTTTTTTTTTGGTAATGATCCCCGTTTCTGTTAACATCTCTTTATTTTCTTTACTCACCTGCTTCGAAGATAAAGGAGAAACGTCTTATATTTTGTTTCTCAGTATTTCTTCCGAGAATCAGAATTCTTTTCAAGAAACACAAACGTATCTTTAAAAAAATGGACATTTCAGCTGCTGAGATCAGACTGTACAAAAACGTGAAGAAAGCCAATTAAAAAAATATTGATGTTAAGCCGAGTATAGCCAAAATTTCAGAAGACTGTAGCCTAGGTAACAATCACCAGAAACCCAACTTTTTAGACGCTTTTTTCCCCATGCAAGTCCATTTAAAGAACGAGAAAAGTTTTGGTAACCGAGTCAAAGTGGAGAAAAAATTCGCTTTATTCTTATATAAAACTTAAATTCCCCATTTGTAGCAAGTAGATTGGGTACTCTTTGATTACACAACAAAATTATCCAAATCCATTATTGCAGTCTTTCAGAACGTCACGATAAACAGACTAGTTTCATATGTTTAAATCATAACCATATTTACCAACCCCTCCGCTCGAGCAGGATATGACCCAAGGTCAATTTTTAAGCGAAGTTTGACAGGTTTGAATTCAGAGTTGTCCTTCTCCTAGACTAGTTACCTCACCAAGACTGAAGAACCTAGTCTACCCTACTATTTACCCATAGCTGGAGGGAGAATTATTGGATTAATACCTTTCCCAGTGTTATGTGAAATGCAATCAGTCTCGTTCAGGATTTGAACTTGTGTCGCCGTGTCCATTTCCTACAACGATAACCATTACACCACGGGCACCTCCAAAATCATAACAGAGTTAATTTGTCGGAACTATAAAGCATTGCTTTCTAAAAATATGTTCTAGAGATTTCCCATTCTTTAAGGAACATTATACCGGCCAAATGGTCAAGTGGATAGAGTGTTCAATCCCAGTTTGAGTCATACCAAAAACTGTGAATAATGGTACTTGACACTGCTTAGCACTCAGCATTATAAGGTACGGATCAACGATTAGGGGAGCAATCCAAGGAAAATAGTAAAGCCCTCCCCTACACTTCGGTGAAGTAGCAAATGAAAAGGGAGCATTCGAGTCACCCTCGAGTACCGTTGCCAACGTTACAACTTTGATAATATGCAAATTTGATATTTGGCAGTCAACTTCATAAGTTTCATTTAAGATGCACTATGAAAAAATTCCAACAACATTGATTTGACCAATGCAAATTCTTAATTCATCACTGAACATCGCTCTCTACCAAATCGGTGAGTATTAAAATGTGATGATTGTATTCCCAACCTAGCGGGTAACCACCTTAAAAAATGAGGTATTCTAACTATGACACTAAATAGTATCTGATGGTTAGACTCTATTTCTAGAACTCTGAGGAATTAGTAATGACATTTCATTGCCATTACTCCCGGGTCGACTCTGACTCGGAGTATCTGTTGAGGTCCATTCTATGGGTCAAATATAACTATTCAAAAATCCCTCTAATTCGTCAGGAATACTTGATGCCGTATAAGTGTCAAATATTTGTTTTAAGAATAATTACTCGAAGCTAAAAAGGTTTACAAAGGATTATTATGTATTTGAAACCAGAACTAAAAACAAATGTTTATTATTAAAAAGAAATAATGAAATCAAATTATGTAGCCATTAGTATTAGATTGGAATATGTATATTCATCCACCGACAGACTTGTATCACAACACTTCAGTCAGTGTGGCTAGACACGCAGGACGCTTCACGCAGGGATCAGAACACGCGCGACATTACCTGAGTCTTTGTACAGACAGCATTTGATCCCTTTATTTGCTTATAAAAAACGCTTTCTTTATTCACTCACACAGTCACAGTTATATATATATGAATAATGATAAATGGAACTAAGCCTATCCTATTTATCAGAAAATTCTCATTCCCCAATGATAGCTGCATCGGAAAATTGACATCTGAAAAGTTTGTCTTAACTTTATCAGGCTTTCGATCTGGACTATATATATATATATATATATATATATATATATATATATATATATATATATATAACCATTTTCTGCTACGTTATGTTTCACGTGTTTTTGTGATCATGGTGCGGCCATTCAAAATATATGAAGCGTAATTTAGATATAGAATTTTCTTCTTAGTTTTTAAACGTGAGGTCACTTAATTAGAATTTCATTCATTTTATATCTTTTAATTAACTGACTGTATCTTGAAGCTATATTTAGTCAGCCCTATATCTCCTAATCAGGTTTCATAAAAAAAAACACAGACAAGGTTCTTTTTTAACTAAATTTAATTGATTTTTCTTGTTTTCTTACAAGATTTAAGTTTGGCTCAATTTTATTTAAAAATAGATCGACTTTTTCTCCAAACGATTTCCTACGTCATTGATCTTTTTCAAGCCTATAATCAATTTTTTTTTATTAAAATCCAACCTGACATACTCTCTGTCCACACTGTAGAAATATGTTGGATATTTCCTTAGTGTTTTTCAATTGTTTTTTCTGACATAAAATTTTTATAGTCCTTTTCACAAGGAAAACAAATTTTGATCTGAGCTTTGTATTTTCTGTATACTGACAAAATTTTCGTTAATTATGAGAACTGATTTAAATTATGAGCAGAGAGTATATTCAGAGCACTGCTAAGAATGAACTTATTTGCTTATATGAATTTTACAAAACACGATTACTCATACCAGTGAAGAATAATATAACAAGTTGATATTGTCATATAATTTACCAACTTTTAAATAAAGTAGTACGGTTATTATACAGAGGGGGATGCCTGCGATTATCAACCAATAAGAATGTAGCAAATTCTTATAGAACTCGTAAATCATTGTGACAAGATTTTGCGCAATCATAGTGTAAAACTTAAAACAATGTATTACTCTGGGTATCAAAAAATAAGAAAAATATTTTGATAAAACATGAAAAAGAATGAGAAAATAATGGGTCATAAATTAGTTAAGTATTATTTAGAGTAATGCGTATAAAAATCGCCGACCCTAAAGTCCAACCCCTCCTCAAAGTGGCAGGGCAGTGGCAACTGGTTGTGCCAGTCCTATGGCGTCGGGAACTTCGGTTCCTGGTAGGGCCACCCAAGGCGGATTGGTCTGGCACCCAGCGGGATTAGGGCCGCAACCCGGCTAATGGGGCTCTGGTAAAACTCCAGGTGGTATCTGTTCCGGTAACCGGCGGCCTCGGATCGCTCTGTCAATGCGTCTGGGGAAAATCTGCGGCAAACAGGGCGTTTTTCCGAGTAGGACTTGGGACCCTTCCTTCAATCAAATCCCAAAGTATCTTCCTCAATGGGCAACTTGCTCGGGAGGAAGCCGGTTCAACCCGACCAGGGTAAAGCCGATACAAGTACAAGTAAGTAAATATAAAAATCGACTGATATTAATTTCTACTCACTCTTACAAATATCATGAAATCAAGTAACTTACTGTAACATTCTTCACCTAAATCAGCAATGCAATCTAGTTTCATGATTGCGTTCATCAGTGTATATGTTTTGTATTAGCAGGGTTACCAAGCATTTCCAATGTTTTCTACCAAAAATAACACAAGTCATGTACAAAATTAGAATAAACAATATTGATCAAAATATTTATATGAATAATGGTTCGCTATGTAACCCTGCAACCGTGTTAGTATTACTACATGGTTAAACTACGGGAATCTTAAGGTAAGGCTTGCTAAAAAAAAAAATCGAATCAGAACCACAAAAAGATACCGTGTGCTGTTTTGAATTAATCCTGGAAGCAGCATGCTACAAAACAGCAGCTATATGGATATTTACTGTCTATCTCACAAGCCATTCAAGTTAGACGAATAAAACCATAGCTACCATAGCAAGAACGAACTACTAAGTGAGGTTCTTCTAGCGACTCCTACTCATCGACAGACAATTGTTGGTGGAACAGAAAGATCTTAAATTCATCATTTCTGTGCTTATACTAGGTGCCGTCTAGACGACTCACCAAGAATGATGGCTGATTGTAACAGATGAGATAGTCAAAGGTATCCGTGCTTACATCATGCTTGATGATGATTCATTGAATAAAAATACTTTTCAGTTACACCGTATTTTAAATCCTTGAAAAGAAAGAAATACGATTTTATATACTAAAATCTGAGGTGCCCATGGTGTAATGGTTATCGTCGTAGGAAATGAACACGGTGATACGAGTTCAAATCCCGGCTGAGACTGATTGCATTTTCACATAGCACTAATACCCTTTGGAAAGGTATGAATCCAATTATTCTCCCTCCAGCTATGGGTAAATAGTAGGGCAGACAAGGTTCTTCAGCCTTGGAGAAGGAAAGCTCTGAATTCAAACCTGTTAAACTCCGCTTATAAATTGACCTTGTGTCATATCCTGCCCGAGCGGGGGCGGGCGGGTGATGAATATGAATATATTAAAATCTGAGTCAAAATTTTCTAGTATGTTGGTACATACTAGTTCGTTGTCCGTAATTATTACTAATGCGTATAATCTTAAGAAATCCAAGACAAAACTAACTGATACCAAAAAGAACAACTAGAATACACTACGTTGCATATTGACCTTTGACCGAGTCGTCAATCACAGACGCAACTGTGTAAACGGGCAGAAACAATCACGCGGTTCGTCGGAAGTAGTGGGCGTTGTGAAATAATGTGGAGTAAGGGTTGGAGTCAATGAAGGCCTGAGTCAGACATATATTTTATGAAGAAGTGTTGTCCTCCATCCTTCAACAGTGGTATATAACAATTAAAGGCCAAATCAATTTAATGAAATTCGAAGTCACTGATTAAAAATCATTAAAAGAACGACATCAAACTGAAACTATTTACGGATGAAGAGTTTGACGAGGCACAGAAAAACTTAAAAGCGAAAAAACACCAAGACACCATGATATACCTCCTGGAGTATGGAAGACAAGAGCATTTAACGATATATTTCTTTTATTATGCCATAATCTATAAACAAATAGAGGAATGGAAAAAAAGGTAGCATTCACCCTCACTCAAAAAGGTGACCAAAGAATCATTAAATACCAAAAAGGAAGCCATAGCTGCTAAGGTTTATAATCCCTTGCTTCTCAACCGTATTCAACAGGAAATCGAGAAAATTTTGGGGAAAATCAGTACGATTTTAGGAGAAATCAGTCCGCATCTTTGCAGATTCAGATTATCTCTCGAATCCTCTAAGGAGTGCGAGGAAAAATCTCGACGTAACACTATTTTTTGTAGTTTTCTCCAAAGCATTTGATTCCATAAAGAAAAGATGGATTAAATACAACTATCCAATGGTCTCTCCAAAGAAACTGTCACAGTTATAATGATGCTTTACGAAAATACCAAGTTCATGATTTACCCACATTGTCGTTCGAGTCTTGCTAGAAGACAAATTACCGTCATGTACGTTTATAATCTGCTAAGACTACGTAGTTTACTCTTCAATAGAAAAAAAAATGAAATGGACACACTCTAAAAAATGCAAGAAGCCAGCAAAAACTATGAGAGACGCAGTCTACGCAGATAATCTCGCGCTTCTACCTTCCTAAGCCGATTCTTTATTACATAGTCTGGACTAGTAGTAGGAAGCATTGGCCTCTATGCAAGCGCAAATAAAACAGAGTCCATGTGATTTAAACAAGAAGGAACCATCTCCACTGTGGCAAGTTGCAAGACTCCGAAAATAGTAGACCAGTTCAAATACCCCGGTAGCAATATCTCATCTACTAAAAGTGATGTCATCATGAGTCAAACAAAAATAGAGCCTACTATTGACAGGTTTTTGACCATATGGAAATGAGATCTTACCGATAATGTGTAACAGGGTTTCTTCTAAGCTGTATCAATATTATTATATAGATGCACCACATCGACGCTAACGAAATGCAAAGAGTAAAGCAGCAGTTGTATTGCAAGACATGCAAGGTACTACAAACGAAGTAAGGGCGAACTCGTAAGTGACGTTCTCCCGTAGACTCGTATTCATGGACCCTCCAGCGGTGGCCGACTAGTAAAGACTTACTTCACTCCGCTCTGAGCGGGCATTGGATGCTGGATGGATGATCGGGACGGATTGGGAAAACAGAGAACTCAATTGTTTATGGTGATATCCCGTGACCAGTGCAGTTCAAGTCATGGAAAGTAGCATTGTTATCCTAGTTGGTGTGCTGACACGTTGTGCATTGCTTCTCCACTTTGAAAGCCGCTCAAAGGAACGTGCACCTGAACATAATTCCGAAAGGTATGTCGTCTGAGTTCGATCTCAGCCTAAACGTAACAGAAAAGAATATCAGGAGAGCTTAGTATCTCATAGTCCAATGAGGTCTATGCCTTTATGACTTCGGCAAAGCCCGCTGAACTACCAAATTGTGCCTCATGTTATCAAAATATTGTGAAACTTTTGAATTCCCTATGAAATTTTGAAATGTTACCTTTTAATGGATAAAAACAACTAAACATTTCTTTAAAGGCTAAACGTTTTCTTTTTTTTTTTAGTATTTTTTAGTTTTTTTAAGCTCACATTTCTTCAAGCAGTTATATTTTTTACCATAATAGCGTAAACATTGTTTTACGCTTTTAACACCATTAGATATATATATATATATATATATATATATATATATATATATATATATATATATATTCTAGAGTGCACACACTTCAAAACAAAATAAACTGCTTTAAAATATCTATATTACACGATATCTAGGTTTAAGGGCAAAACTACTGTAGTTTTTGAAGATGTATCGGAACCTGTTTTAGTTTAGGAATCAAATCTATATTTTTAGCAACTTTTTTCTAATGCTATTACAACTAATTTAATTCATATATATCCGAGCTTATATTTCGAGTGCAAATGGGTAAATAGTAGGGCAGACTAAGTTCTTAAGCCTCGGTGAGGCAACTAGTCTAGGACAAGGAAAAACTCTGAATTCAAACCTGTTGAATCCACTTAAAAAATTGACCTTGTGTCATATCCTTCCCGAAAGGAGGGGTTGGTAAATATAAGGAGGTGCCCGTGGTGTAATAGTTGTCGTAAGAAATGGACATTTGTTTGCTGGTAATTTCTCTGTAAAGACGTAAGCAGCATCTGATTAGAAATGGCTTTTGCTATGAATAAAACGACCGCAATTTTGGCAAGGCGAACAGAAAAGAAAGATGGCAGAAATGTAAGTAACCAAAAAAGAAATATTTACATTTTTCTGATCTTCATATGAATAGCTAATAAATTATTTTTCTGAAAAGATTTTTTTGGGGGGTGGGGGAGTGATTGCAAACTACAACTTTTTTTCATGGTGATTATAAACTACAATTTTTTTTCATGGAGGTACCAGAGGTGTAATGGTTATCGGCGCAGGAAATGGACACGGCGACATGTGTTCAAATCCTGGACGAGATTGATTGCATTTCACATAACATTAATAACCTTGGGAAAGGTATGAATCCAATTATTCTCCCTCTAGCTATGGGTAAATAGTAGGGCAGATTGTTTTTTTCAGCCTTGGTGAGGCAACTAGTCTAGGAGAAGGAAAACTCTAAATTCAAATCTGTTAAACTCCGCTTATAAATTGACCTTGAGCTATATCCTGCCTGAGTGGAGGGGTTGGTAAATATATATATATATATTGAGTGCACAAATAACTGTTTGCCAAAATTTTTCTTGGAAAACACTGAATCTGAATATATGAACATTCAGTGGTCTAAGTATCATAATTTTAAAATTTAAAACGAACACACTTACACAGAAATGAATGTCCCTTATGCTAGATATTATTTTGATCGTCACGTATTTATCACGCAGTAGACGCTGGATGGTATTCCAATGTCTCGAAAGATTTCGAATATTTTCTCATTCTGCGACAGAACATTTGTCACTTCATCAACACGAGACAAGCAAAGAGTAAGAATTAATTAAACAAAAAACGCAATAGAAAATTTTGGAATGAACATCTATCAAAACTTCAAGCATCTCAAGATATTGCTAGCTAAGGTTTCTCTGGGTTTTCACGAGATCGTGAAAATTTCATTTGGGTAAACATGCACTTATTGTGGTAATTACAGAATTTTTACAATCTTAATTTGATGAACAGTTTGATTAGTAGAAAATTATAATTCTCCTCGATGTTATTGCAAAAATCATTATCCAATGCCATTTTATAGAATACATAATGTCGAATGTATTTTTAAAGTAAAAATCAGATCAAATGCATTTCATGGGGAAAAAACAAATTAACATTTTCAATGCATTTTTACAAGGAAAAAATCCTATTACATTTTCATAGAGAAAATCATTTCCCATATATTTTATTGTAAAAATTATTTCCAGAAAATATTTATTGTAAAAAAATCGGTTTCAATGCATTCTTATAGTAAAAAATAACTTAATTCATTTTTATTGTAAAAATAAATTTCAATTCATTTTTGCTGTAAAAGCAATTTCGAATGTATTTTCATTGTAAAAATTATTTCCTATGTCTTTTTAAAGTAAACATACTTTCCCATTAAAATCATTAGTAATGCATTTTTATAGTAAAAATCCTTTCCAATGCATTTTTATAGTAAAAATCATTCCCAATGCATTTTTATAGTAAAAATCATTTCCAATGCATTTTTATTGTAAAAATCATTTCCGATGCATTTTTATAGTTAAATTCAATTGCCATGAATTTCATGGTAAAAATCATTTCTAATCCATTTTTATAGTTGAATTTATTACGAATGCATTTTTATAGTAAAAATCATTTCAAATGTAAAAATCATTACCAGTATATTTTTATTGTAAAAATCATTTCCAATGCATTTTTATAGTTAAATTCATTCCAATGCTTTTCATGATAAAAATCAATTCTAGTGCATTTTTATAGTAAAATTAATAAACACCCACTCTTTCCATAATTTTTGTTAAGGGTAGTAATCAATATCTCCAAATTTTGACTACCTTTCATTTTGATCAGTAAATTATGCTTAATAATTTGATTAGTAGAAAAATTATAATTGCTCATCCATGTTTTTTTTCTAGATCAGCCTTTTTACTTTCGACTTCTTTTCTCAGATTTGCGCTATTAACAATGTAGCTTGTTATTCTGAAGTTATCTTGCTGAAATATGTTGCTGGTTTAAAACGGAGAACACATCATGCAGGAAAAAATCAATATGATTGTTGGTTTGAAATCATTTTTAATAAGACTTGACATATTCAGTACCTATGATTAACCTGAGGATGAACGCATATCATGACAACAACCTGCGTTAATCTTGTTGACAGCTTCTCAGCATAAAAGGCGTTTAGAATTTAAACACTTTAGAAGAAAAAACGACGTTTCAAGGATCAGTAGTTTCTAAACATAATTAAAAATAGGCCGAGTTATTTTAGCTGGTTCAGGTTTGATTTGGTATTATGGCATATCAACCATTGTAGATTATTTAATATCAAATCCATTTTTATGAAGATAAAAATATTTATTATGGCATATCAACCATTGTAGATTATGTAATGCTAAATCCATTTTTATACAGATAAACAGTTATATTTCAAACACTTAAGTTTAACATTAGTACAATTCAAATGTCAACAACAGTTTTATTTCAAACTATTCATTTTAGCATAAGTACAATTTTTTTCGTTTACACACAGTTAAACGCAAAAACAGTTCTATTGTAAAAAATCCAGCTAAGCTGAATTTGATCCATAGATAGAACCCGCTGAGGTGTTAACACTCTGGGTCAAAGTGGACTTGGGAGTGATGGCAATAAAGGGGTACTCCGCATTCCCCAAAGTTCCAGCATTCCTGACGCCTCACCATTAATTTGTTGCGACACGAGTTCAAATCCTGGACGAGACTGATTGCATTTCACATAGCACTAATACCCTTGGGGAAGGTATGAATCCAATTATTCTCCCTCCAGCTATGGGTAAATAGTAGGACAGACTAGGTTCTTCAGCCTTGGTTAGGCAACTAGTCTAGGAGAAGGAAAACTCTGACCTCAAACCTGTTTAACTCCGCTTAAAAATTGACCTTGTGTCATATCCTGCCCGAGCAGAGGGGTTGGTAAATAGTACCATTAATTTCTTTCGTGTCATATCGGGGACACTTGTTAGTGGAAGGTCTTACCCCACTGCAGAGATGCAGTCTGTATATTCTACGGTTCCAGCCGACTAGGCTAAGATTGTTTCGTGTCAGATCCAGGACACTCGTTGGTTGGAGGTCTTACCCCTCTGCAGAGATGTAGTCGCTGTATTTTACAGTTCCAGATGACTCGACCATTTTTACCAGGTGTCATTGATAATTGTCAGAGGGTTGGATAAATACATATGGATATGTGGAGCCATAACTGAATAAAGCCTTGTAGAATACGTTATTTTGTTAATTTACTCAATGAAAACGAGGCTGAATAAACGTAATAGTTATCGTCGGTGGGAAGTGACCTTGGCGTTGTGGTTGACGTGCTGAACTGCTATATCGTAGGAAGCGAGTTCGAACTCAAGTCGGGCAACTACTTTTAGTTTTGGTTTTATACCTTTTGGGAAATGTATTAACTTCCTTACCCTCTCATATAAAATGAGTTAAATCTTATGAGAAATATTTTTAAACGGGGATGGTTTGGCATGAAATGACTCTCAATGTTTTTTTTATGTCGTTAAGGAAAGAAATCAAACCAATTCCCTTGGGTAAGGAATCAATCTTTTCGTCCTCTCCATACTATATTTTGCATAAATACAAGGGTAGACAGGGTCATGTAGCCTTGGTTGGCAACAAGTCTAAGTGAAGGAAAATGCGGAATTCAAACCAGCTTTATTTCGCTGAAAATTTGACTTAATGTCCTATCGTTCAATTGGCAAAGGTGTTGGGTAAATACATACATTATAAGAATATTCGTCCATTTGATTTAATCTATTGTATGCAGGCTTAAATAGTACACCAAAACGTTTTTTTCGTTGGAAATAAGGGATTTTAAGTCTCATTTCATAGTTTTTTTTCCCATAATATCAAGAATTTATGAATAAAAAAAATGGTTCCCGCTCGACTGGGGAAGTAGAATACATCGACTGCATCTCTGCCGGGGAGTAAGAATTCCCCCTCGCCTAACGCGTGTTCTAGATATGACACTAAACCATCTCATGGTGACGCTCCATACCAGACGCTCTTGGTATTAAGGAGTAGCTTATCATTGCCAATACTCCCAGGTTCACACTGATCTGATAGTAACTGATATGATCCTATGTATTGGTCAAATAGAACTATTTGACGTTTCAACTGCGTGCAAACAAATGATTGACGTTAAATTGAATTGTTAGAAATAGAACTGGTGGACCGTTTAACTGCATATAAACAAATGACTGATGTTTAATTGAATTGCTAGGGATACATAGTCAAATGGTTCCAAGTATTACTATGTGCTAATGAATGTGCAATGTTGCATAGAATTATTAGTGTTATATAGCAATACTTGAAACTCTCTAACTGTGGGCCTAAAGTAAATTATTGGTATTACATTGCAATACTTGGACGGTGTGCAAATGAATGAGTAGAGTTCATTAGAATAGTGTTATATAGCAATACTTGAAACCATTTAATTGCGTAGAAACAATAGCAATCTTAGTGTGAAAAGAAATTAGGCCACATAGATCTTCAATCCGTCCACTAAAGGCAGGTTGATATAATTATCTCCTAAAAAACTCGAACCTTTCAAACAAAAACTAGAAACTCTCATTGATCAACATAGAAAAATTTATATCAACACCAAAATGAACAATCAAAAACCAAAAAAAAAACCTTTCAATCTACCCCAGACAAACTTGATAGACAGACCTTAAAATCAAGAATGAAATAAAAAAAATGAATCAATAAGCAATGCAGTGGCAGTGATCAACTAAATATTTAAATATTCCCAGTAGTATACACAGTAGGGATATTGAAACGCTCAGCATAATTGCATACTTCAATCTCGCATATATATATATATATATATATATATATATATATATATATATATATATATATATATAAACGATTAGATATTTTATAGTAAAGATTACCAAGCAGTTAGATTTTTTTTAAACTATAATTCATTCCTTAACAACTTTTTTATCGAGTAATAATAATAGTAATAATAATATTTGCTGTCCCAGCTGACCACAGAATAAAACTGAAAGAATATGAAAAGAAGGATAAATATCTCGACCTTGCTAGAGAATAGAAAAACTATAGAACATGAAGGTGACAAATATACCAGTTTTCATTGGTGCTTTTGGTACAGTAACTAAAGGATTACTTAAGGGACTGGTGGACTTGGAAGTTGGCGAACGAGTGGAGACCATCCAAACAACATTATTGCGAACGGCGGGAATACTGAGAAGAGTCCTGGAGACTTGAGGAAACTTGCTGTCACTAAAACTTCAGTGAAAGACCATCAGCTGACGCAGATGTGAAAAACTCCAATGGAGATAATAATGATAATAATAGTAATAATGATGATAGAAATGCTGTCCCAGCTGACCCCAGGGTAAAACTGAAGGAAAGCGAAAAGAGAAGTAAGTACCTGGACCTTGCAAAACTCAAAAAACGATCGAACATAAAAGTGACGGTGATATTAATTTTAATTGGTAAGCTCGCTAGTGACACTAAAGGATTGGTACAAGGTCTGGAGGACTTGAAAATAAGACGTCAAGTGGTGACCATCCAAACTACAGCGTTGTTGAGATCAGCCAGTATACTGAGAAGAGACCAGGTGACTTGAGGAGACTTGGTGTAACTCAAACTCCAGTGAATGAGCATCAGTTAACGCTGATTTGAAAATCATCATCATCATCTTCATCATCATGTCGTGCCGCTAGCACAGATATCCCTGACCCTCTCTCGCCACTTCTCCCTATCCTTCATCGCCTCTAGCAGATCTTCAGGGCTATATCCCGTATCCTCACATAGCTGCTGTATGTATGTTCGAGCTGGTCGTCCTGCTTTTTCTTGGCCATATGCGGGGGTCCATAGGAGTACATCTCTTATGAGCTCGTCTTTGCTTTTCCAGCAGTGTCCAGCATGTCTGGTTCGTCTAACTTGGATAGTTTTCGTGATGGGAGGCAAGTGGCCGTATAGTTGGTGCCTTGTTGGGTGTTGCTGCCAGGACTTGTTCAATATTGCTCGCAACAATCAACAAAAAAAAACGAGTACTTGCAGAATTGTGGACTTTACTGTCTCAGTTGACCACAGAGTAAAATTGACAAAAATTGAAAAAAAGGATAAGTACCTGGACCTTGCTAGGGAAGTGAAAAAACCGTGGAACATGAAAATGACGGTTGTACCAATTTTAATTGGTGCTCTTGTTACAGTCACCAAAACGACTAGAGAACTTAGAAATAAGAGGACAAGTGGAGACAATCTAAACTACAGCATTGCTGAGATTGGCCAGAATACTGAGAAGAGTCCAGGAAACTTGGGGAGATTGTAGTCACTCAAACTCTACTGAGAGACCATCAGTTAAAGTTGATGTTAAAACTCACAAATAGTAAAAATGATAATAATAATCGATTCAAAATAACACAACCTTGAACATGCCAGAAAAAAAATGCGAATACTAACTCAAGTAACAACCATGCCCCACAAAGAACAAATAAAACAAAAATGTCTTTGAAATGAAATAACCCGAGGGTTGACATGCCTTAAAATCCAACCAACCAACCATCCAACACATGATTGGCCGCTTTTCTTACTCAAGGATTTGATGGTTGTGAACACCTCATAAAACTTCGAGTTCTGACCATTTAATATTTTTTCTGGGTTGCAAATGTTTATATTAAAACAAAGTTTTATCTATTTCATAAATTTTTACATTGTTCTGAAACAATACATCAGTTTATCATATAAATATAAACAGTCAAAAAACTCTAAAATGAAATATGTTAATTCAGATGTCTGACCATAATACAATTTCCTCTTGATAATTTTTATTCGTCAGTGATTGTGTGGGTTTTTTTTCGGGGTGGGGGGTTATGACATATCAACCTTTGTAGGTTATCTAAAGCAAAATCCATTTGTATACAAATAGTTCTATTTCAAACAATTCAGTTTTTTATATGTACACAATTTAATTGTTAAAAACATTTCTATTTCAAGCTATTCAGTTTAGTCAAACAATTTTATTTGAAACAATTTAGTTGCCCGTGGTGTAATGGTTATCTTCGTAGGAATTGGACACGACGATACGAGTTCAAATCCTGGACGAGACTGATTGCATTTCACATAGCACTAATATCCTTGGGAAAGGTATGAATCCAATTATTTCTCCCTCCAGCTATGGGTAAATAGTAGGACAGATTAGGTTCATCAGCCTTGGTGAGGCAACTAGTCTAGGAGAAGGAAAACTCTGAATTCAAACCTGTTAAACTCCGCTTAAAAACTGACCTTGTGTCATATCCTGCCCGAGCGGAGGGGTTGGGTAAATATTAACAATTTAGTTTTGTTTGAGTATAGTTTTTGTTTATATACAGTTAAATAACAAAACAGTTCTATTTCGAACAATTCAGTTTTACATAAGGTAAGCAGATTACATGTCAAAACAGTTCTATTTCAAGCAATTCAGTTTAGTATAAGTACGCAGTTTAGTTCAATATAAACCATAGATAGGACCTTTTCAGGTGCTACTACTCCGGGCCAGAGTAGACCTGCGAGCAATGGCAATGAAGGGTGCTCTGCATTCCCCAAAGCTCCAGCATTAATGGAACCTTATCATCAGATTGTTTAGTGTCACATACAGGACACTCGTTGAGGGTGTCTTACCTATCTGCAGAGGTGCAGCCGATGTATTCTACAGCTTCAGCCGATTGGGCAATGTTTTGATATTTAACTGGGAGTAAACAAAACTATACGTATACTAAACTGAATGGTTTGAAATTTAATTCAATATTAAATGACCTGAAAAGGGTTGATACGCTATAAAACTGTTGTATCGTGATAAGGAAAAGATACACAGTGAAAATACAGTTAATTATTTATTAACTCAAGAGGTACAGTCTAACTAGTATTATAAGTCTCGCGCTGTTAGTCTTACGTCCGAAGTTGGTCTTATTACTGACCGATGTCCTTCAGAGTTATCTCTCTGCTTCTCTTTCTGCTTCAGCTCTTGCTTCTCCCGTGTTTACGAGACACGGCGTCTTTTATACTCCAACGATACCGGAAGTCACGTGGTACGAGCCATTATACAACAAAAACGAAATAACCAACAAACCAACGCCCGTACCACCATAGATATGTGTTCCATAGAACCCATAGTTCTTCTACATTGATGGGCTTGACATTAAATAACCAGTGAAGGTTGATTTGTGCTTATATAAAGAAATAAAAGCAATCGAGGTGTAGCCTCCGTGGTGTTGTAGTTCGCATCCTGGACAGCAAGTTCAATCTTCAGTCAAGCTTGTAGTGGGTACATGTATTGTTTAGTGGATATGTTACTCTCCAGTTTGTTGTGAGTGAGAGTGAATGAGTTCTCGTCCGTATTTTACGGGTATTACTTTCACGTTCCACCACAAATACAACTTAAATTTTAAAAGCACGTAAAAAAATGCAATATGACAACCACAAACATTAAGAAACAAACAATTTAATAATCATAACAAAATAGGAATAAAAATAATCAGAAATACAGTTATGCCCAGTTGAATGAAATAGGGTTGTTCGCCCGTGAGTGTGTGTTTACATGTTAGTAAAGTCTATCAAATAAATGGGTCCATAGTTGACCAAAGTGAGCAGGATAAAAATTTGGTGTTAATCAGTTTTTGATCCGGATTTTCTAGAATATTCTTATTCTATGTTTTTAGCTGATTGGTTGAAAAATATAAAAAATGTAACTTCAATGCTAATGTGATTTTGATCCGAAATTTCTAGAATGTTCTTTTTTTTTTGTACTTGTCTTTAATTGGAATCATTTTGAGATGAGGCTTCTTAATCTGAGAATCAATCTTTTATTTATTGCGGACTTTTTGTCTTCATCTTGGTAGTTTTTGTGTTGTTTCTTCTTTCACTACGTTTCGGCCAAATTTCACCTCTGGCCTTCTTCAGGTGATTTTTCCTATCCGAGGTCATGGTAAAATCACCTGAAGAAGGCCAGAGGCGAAATTTGGCCGAAACGTAGTGAAAGAAGAAACAACACAAAAAAAACTACCAAGATGAGGACAAAAAGTCCGCAATAAATAAAAGATTAATTCTTAGAATGTTCTTGTTTATGTTTTTGGGGTTGATAATTTTAAGGCTAAAAAAATGTGTATTTTATAAGCTATTACGTTCACTTTTGAACCAATAACATTGAGAAAGATACGAAACCATTTATCTTCCCAACTATGGGTTAAATTATACTATCACTGTTCGTCTACGAGTCTCATTGGGTGCCCCTTTCATATGGCCTTGTGCCACATCTAAGCAAAAAGCTTAGTAAATTACCACTGTTCGTCTACGAGAATACATTTAGCATTAATAACCCACGACTATTTATATGCCATCAAAACAATGAAACCAAACTAAAACAATATATAGTCAAATCGATCTTTTTGGGAGGATTTAAAAAAATCAGTTTTGAAATTTATCCATACAGAGATTCTTTAAACATTGATATAACAATCATGGAAGATTTCAGCAAACCCCTTCACTCAGTTATGGGATGGGTCACTCAGTCGGTTAAAATTGGAATGATACACATGAAACATTCTTCCTATGGTTGGAGTTGTGGTAACAAAAATTACAAAGTTCGATCAGTATCTCCCTTGAGGGGCTCCAGACAATCTAGCTCTTATTCCTTTTAAACGAAGGGACAACTAATGTGTTGGGGTGGGAGGAAGGTCCCTTGAAATTGAGATCTTAATTTTCAGGGACTTCACAGCATGGATATCAAGTACATGATCTCTCATGTAAAATCTTAATATATTACAGTATAGAGCGTTTGTTTAAAACAAACGTGAAGATTCATTTTCTTCCGTATTTTCTTGTGTATCATCCCTTAATTAGAAGCGTTTTTAAAATTTTCTTTAAGTTAATTAATTCTAAATCCCGTGCAAAACAGGAGATGTATAAATCATTATATTCTACGTAATACTGAACTCAACCATAAATCTAACGAGGTGCATACGATAAGTTTCCAGACTTTTTTTCGTATGGGCACTTTTATTGATAGTACACACATGAAACTCTAGTCCCCTTCGAAGTAATCTCTTCCGGCAGCAATGCGCTTGTACCGTTCCAACAACTTCTGAAAGGCCCCATGGAATTCCCCTTGTGTGAGCGTGTCACAGCCTCTTTCATCTCCTCAATTGTCTCATAACGACAGCCTGTAAGCTTAGGGTATAACCAAAAGTCACAGGGAGAAAGGTCTGGACTATAGGGAGGGTGAAGAACTGTATTGATGCCCATCTTGCTCAAATAGTCTGTGAGAAGGATGGAGTTGTGGACTGGTGTATTGTCCTTGTGGAAATGCCACTGACCTGATTTGAAGAGTGCTGGCCTCTTCCCAAGGAATCTCAAGCTGAACTCCCTTAAAACCTCAACATACTAACCCTAACCCAAACCCTTTGGCTAATCAATTGTTGTGTATTAACTTCCTTACTCCTCCCACACCTCTCATCATCCCTCACAGACTCCCTGCCTTGCTTGAATCTCTTATGCCCCTCAAAAACTGATGCTCGATTCATGCACGATGGTCGAAAAGCAGTCTGAAGCATTCCATACGTTACTGTGGCATTTTTTCCAAGTTTAAAAGAGAATTTTATTGCATATCGTTCTTCTAAAGTGTCAGATTGCATTTTTGAAATTCACCAACTGTGACAATCAGGCCTTAGTCGGGTGTATTCCAATTGATGTTGGAGTTGTTCGTTTGAACCTGAAATCATAAAAATTGGTCCGTCATCTCATAAGATGTATAGCAATAACATACTGAATTTTCAAGAGTCTACAATAATTTTAAATGCCCATACAAAAAAAAGTCTGGAAAGATATCGTATACACCTCGTAAATTCAAAATGCCATCTGATATTTGTTCAAATACAAAAAGAATATTAATAAAGATTGATAAGTTTACAGAAGTTTATAAAAGTTTCCTCTAAGAGTTGGTTGAATAATGTATAAATTCGGGAGTCGAAACAGTTGTGGCATTTTTCATTGTCAGGAGACAGATTTTCTGTGCCACACAGTGTGCCCTTAGATATCGTCCAAGACAATGAAGTCGCTATTGTAAAGGCTTGCGTGGGACTCCAAAGCAAAAGAAATTTTGCAACATTGTTGCAATTACAGAGAGAGAGAGATAGAAAGAGAGACAGAGAGAAACTCTAGGAATGATTCTTTATTTATATACATAATTTAACAACAATTTATAAAATTCTACGTTCAATGTCTTCAGCTCATAATTATATATATATATATATATATATATATATATATATATATATATATATATGTATATCACTCTTTGTTCTCTTTCTTTACATGCTCTCTTTATTTGTTGAATGTAAAAGTTCTGAGATACGTCGTTATTGATTTCTGTTTTACAAACGGAAGTTTGTAAAATCAAATAAACATTCTTGATAGAGCTTGTCGTTCTTTGACTCAGTTTTGTTTCTTTACTTTTCTTTTTTTTTTCTTTGTTTGCTTTCACAATTTACTTTCGTTCTTTAGATTCTTTTTAAATCGCTTTATTTTTTTTTCTCACTTATTTTCTTTATTACTTCACGAAACTACTTCCTCGCTTTTAGTTTGTACATTTTTTTTGTTTTGTTTTTTTGGGTTTTTTTCTCTGTTTTTGTCATTTGTCTTATTCTTTCTTTATTTTTCTGCAGACATATTTTTTCTTCTCTCCGTTTTATATAGTCTTTCTTTTCTTTTCATCTTAAGTTTTTATTCATTCATTTATTTTCATTGGAGGTTCTTAATCCCTTTCTCTATGTATTATTTCTTTCCTCCCATTTTTCATTCCATTCTGTGATCTTAGTCCTTTTTATTTTTAATTCAAAATATTCCTTATTCTTCGTGTTAACTTCTCTTCCTTTTTTCTTCCTTCCTTCCTTCCTTCCTCTCTTCCATCCTTCCTTCCTTTCTTTCTTCTTTCCTTCCTGCTTGATTTCTTTCTTTTGCACTTATTTTCATTTAGTTATTTATTTATTTCTCTGTCTCTGTCTCTGTCTCTCTGTCTGTCTCTGTCTCTGTCTCTCTGTCTGTCTCTGTCTCTCTGTCTGTCTCTCTGTCTCTGTCTCTGTCTCTCTCTGTCTCTGTCTCTCTCTCTGTCTCTGTCTCTGTGTCTATCTCTGTCTCTGTCTCTCTGTCTGTCTCTGTCTCTCTGTCTGTCTCTCTCTGTCTCTGTCTCTCTGTCTCTGTCTCTCTGTGTTATTGTTGCATACTGGATAAATGAGTCACATATTTCTTCTGTCTTTTATGGTGGTCAGCATCCACGCGCTCTTTTGTCGGCTTCCTCTCTATCTTCAGTTGTCAATGGATTTGTTCTTTTCGTGGACATTTGGTTCTTGTCTGTCGCTCTCTGTTAGTCGCTTCACCCCAACATTCTTAGTTCTTCGTTCCTTGGACAACAACCAACTCAGACATAATTTTCGCAAATGCCCATTATTTTTCTTTGACGGCACTTTTCCATCACCCACAACGACCTTACGGAGAGTTAGTGATCAGAGCATAGGCGGAAACGACTCCTTTCCTTGGCATTTTCTAAGCGTCAAATCTCTTTTTCTAGTGTCATATGATCACTTGACTTAATCCAATTAAAGCCATGGTTTCAAATGACCCCTGTAGACATTGCTTGTCAATCAGACTAAATGACTCAACGGGATTTTTCCATACCGTTTACAGGTTCGAATTTATTCAAACTCACCTACACTTGATGTCAAAATAAATTTTGGCCATTTATAACGTAAGATTATTTAATTCTTTCATTTCATTTCCTTTTATCTTTATTTGTCATTTCTTTGAATATTTCCCATTCACTTATGTTAATTTTTTTTATTATTAATCCCGGTAGAATACGTCTATCTCATCTCTATAGATGAGTAAGTGAACCCACCACAACGGTTATGATTGATATGACACTAAACCGTCCGTTGGTCAAGGTCTAGTCTTGTAGCTTTGGGAGAATCCCATCTATAGGTCAAACAGAACTGTTTGATCATTTTTTATTACTGAAGGTATTTAACTGTGTGCAAACAAAAGATTAAAATTATATTGCATTATAAGTGATAGGTGGCAATGCTTAAAATTATTTAACTGTGTGCCACTCGAATAATTAATGTCAACAATAACTGAAACTATGGAACATGGTGCATACAATAATTAGCAATACCTGAAACCATTTATCGGTCTACAAACAAATCAGGTCTGGTTCGCATAAAAATAGTACATAGAAACTGTTTATTTAAAAATTATATATATACATATATATATATATATATTACGCTTCCCCATGGGGATTGATCACTCTGGTGAAGGAATTTTCGGCCGTCGCTCGCATAATGCAAAGCTCTTCGAAAGAACTTAGCACTCTAGTACCCGATAGGGTAAAAAAATTGCAAACAAATGGCTGCTGCTGTTACTAGATAATACCTTAAAAATCCCCTTAGCCTAACATGGTATGCTTGTTGGCCGAGCGGTCTGAGATTTAGTCTAACGTAAAGTTGGATGTGTTTCGATCCCGGCTTCGAGCGTCCTACGTGTCTGGCCGCACTGAAGACTTCTGATAGAACGAAACGGTCTATCTGTGGATGACAATATATATATATATACAATTTTTAAATGAATAGTTTCTAAGTACTATATATATATATATATATATATATATATATATATATATATATATATATATATATATATATATATATATATATATATATATATATATATATATATATATATATATATATATATATATATATATATATATATATATATATATATATATATATATATATATATATATATATATATATATATATATATATATATATATAAAGGAGGTGCCCGTGGTGTAATGGTTATCGTCGCAGGAATTGGACACGGTGACACGAGTTCAAATCCTGGACTGATTGCATTTCATATAGCACTAATACCCTTGCAAAAGTTATGAATCCAATTATTCTCCCTCCAGCTATGGGTAAATAGTAGGGCAGACTAGGTTCTTCAGCCTTGGTGAGGCAATTAGTCTAGAAGGAAAAACTCTGAATTCAAACCTGTTAAACTCCGCTTAAAAATTGACCTTGTGTCATATCCTGCCCGTGCGGAGGGGTTGGGTAAATATGATATATATATAAAGGATTTGCCATTAAATGAATATTAAAAGATCGATATACTATTAAAGCTTTTATTATTACTTCCATCCATTCATTCTGACTGGTGTCAACTCATCATCCTCCTTTCTTTCATTCCTTTTTTTACATCATTATTTTTTTCCTTTCCGTTTTTTTTTTTAGATAATTATTTTCCTTTTCTTACTTACATTAATATTTTCTTTTAACTCTTTGTTCTCCAAGTTTGTTTGTTTTTTTAATTCCTTTTTCTTAATTGCTGATAAATTCTTCTCGATCAATTGTCTTTCATTCTTATTCCTGACATTACTTTCGTTTTTCTCTTTTTTTCTTCTTTCAAATTCCTTTGTTTTTACCATTCTCCATTATATGATTTCTTTTTACAGTTACTTTAAATTACGTCATATATCTTTCGCTAACTTTTTCTTCTTTCTTCTCATTGTGCCATTCTTTCTTTTAAGGATTTCTTTCACTTTCACTTTCCTTATTTTTTAAAGTTGTTTACATTTTCTACCCATTCCTGTTGTTCATTTTCGTAATTGCAGATACATTCTTGGTTTGGGTCGGTTTTTTTTTATAGCATATCAACACTCTTGGCTTATTTAACGTTGAAGGCATCCTTGTAGTTTAGTAATATTACTATTTAACCCATAGCTTGTGAGATAATAGTATTAACTTGAAAATGAACGAAATATCTAGACAGGTGTTCGAACTAACTTACTACGATGTCGCAGTCCAACATGTTTGCTACTGAGCCATGAAGACTTCCCCTGCAGATAAATTCTTCTTAATCCCATTAAATATACAACCTTCTTCCTGATTATCTATGCGCTGAAAATAACATATTTTACGGACAATTACACGTTAGTTTTTGGGAGGCAGTGAAGACATCAGTAAAAACGAGAGCAAATAATTTACTTTTTGCCTCGAGATGTGTCAGTTGTTTACAGACTTAAATTCTATTCCATTTTCCCACCTATAAACACGCATTTTTATTCGTTGCCTTTTTTTTCTTTCGGTAAATAGTTATCATAATGATCATAACTAGTTATTACTCGTTAAGGAACTCAAAGAATATGATTGAAAATTTTCTGACATTCCCCTGAGAAATAAAGGCTAATATATAATTACACGTATGTAATATATGAAGTCCTTTCATTAACAGGTTTGAATTCAGAGTTTTTCGTTCTCCTAGACTAGTTGCCTCACCAAGGCTGAAGAACCTAGTCTGCCCTACTATTTACCCATACCCGTATTTTTGTGTTTATATTAATACAAAATTTGCTCGCTTAAAATAAGATTCAACATACCTCCTGTTACTATGATACACTTTTTAATGGGTGTTACCATTGTATACTTTCTAATCATTTCGCAAAGCACTATGCCATAGGACTAATGAGGTCTTCTTGGGACAGAGAAAAAGGTTAGATACATTAATATATAAGATATACTTAAGATAGCTGTGCAGGTGAGGCCCATGCAACACGAGATGGGAGGTGTGCAATACATTTTAAATCTGAGAGAAGGCTTGAAACGTTTTCAACAACTCTGTTACATATATGATGCTCTATTATAATTACCTTTGTCCTTTTTCTGAGGAACACTGAGTATTCCTGCTAGTGTATACACATACGTGTGCATACATGTGAGAGAAACGAAGACAGCGTGGGAAATGAAATTAATGTCTTCCCTTTGTTATACCGTCGTATTTAATGGTATATATATGCATATATATATATATATATATATATATATATATAGATAGATAGATATGTATATATATATATATATATATATATATATATATAAAAGAATTCTTAATTTCAAACATTTAATCTAATATTCATCCAAGGATCACAAAGTATCTCATCCCGTATTTGTTCCCACACACAAATCTCTCTCTCTCTCTCTCTCTCTCTCTCTCTCTCTCTCTCTCTCTCTCTCTCCATATATATATATATACACACACACACACAGAATGAAGGAAAGAGAGAGAGAGAGAGAGAGAGAGAGAGAGAGAGAGAGTGTGTGTGTGTGTGTGTGTGTGTGTGTGTGTGTGTGTGCGCGCGCTCGCGCGTGTGTGTGTGTGTGCGTTAGTGAAAAGGAAGGCTGTGTATAATGAAATTAACTCTTTGTTCCTTTTTTAGCCTCAGATTTAATTTCAAATCTTTTAAATATATATATATATATATATATATATATATATATATATATATATATATTTCATTAATGGTATTAGAATTCGATAATTGCAAAATTTACTAACAGTGCAATTTTTATCATTTTCCTTCAGTCACTCTATTCTCAGATGTTTCTCGAAATGTCAATGGCTCAGCAACCTTTCATATCACTGGGAGGAACCAGTGCGCTGGTCACTGTATTATATAACTAATATTGTATCTTTAGTATCTGGAGGGCAGTTTTCGTCTTCGCTATGAGTTTTACACTTCCCTTTACCACTTATCTTTGGATTTCCAAAGAGACTTTACAAAGAGTGAGTAAGGGCACAGGCATTGTCCGCATTATTAATGTTCGAGGCGATTTGAAATTTCGAGGTAGAATAGACTGATATAGAAGACAATGTCAATCTAATTCTCAACATTTATTCCATCATGATGCCTAAAGGTGCTGCAATCTCAGTTTATCATACACTGACACTAGCATACATCTGAAGAAAAGATTAGAGCATTCTAAATCTATTCCAATTAATCCAGATCTGGTATCAGTACGTTTACTTTTAAGTAAATTAAAACACATATACAGAGAGTTTGAAGATTATTTGCAACTAGAAAATTTTGCTTGGCAAATTTCCAGTTTTTATCATAGATCTGGCATCAAAACTAAATTTTAAATGATTATTTTAAACCAATTTATTCGTTTTTGTTTTTTTCAAATAAAATTAAATTTGAAGTTAATTTGTTAAACAATTTATTACATGAAATTTCCTAAACTTTGTTAAGTCTGGCACATCATTCTCGGAGAGCTTTCAGTACCCGGTGTACCTCTATTATTACCTTTGCCCTGTCGGCAAGGGCTGTAGAATTCACTGACTGCACCTCTGCAGAGGGGTAAGACCCCCCACACACACCCAAAGTGTGTCCTGGATATGACACTAAACAATCTGATGGTGAAGTTCAAGCAATGCTGGAGCTTTGAGGAATGCGGAGTACCCCTTCATTGCCATCGCTCCCAGGTCAACTCTGGCCCGGAGTGGTAGCACCTGATAGGGCCCTATCTATGGGTTAAATAGAATTAACAGCATACTTATGCTAAACTGAATTGTTTGAGTAAACTGAATAGCTTGAAATAGAAATGTTTTTCACAACTAAACCATACTTACATTTAAACTGCGTGCTAATGCTTAACTGAATTATTTGAAATAGAACTGTTTTTCGACATTAAAATTGCATTTACACTTAACTGAATTGTTACATATAACTTCTTGAATAGTTTGAAATAAATGTTTTTGACAATTAAACTGTGTACTTATGCTAAACTGAATTGTTTTGAATAGAACAGATTTTTTACATAAAAATGGATTTGGCATTAGATAACACACAAAGGTGGATATGCTGTTAAAGAAACCAAACCATCTATTATCACTTATGTAAATATTAACAACGCTCATTTTTGTTTGACGTAGTTTTCATTAATCAATACTGAGTCAGAAACACCGGCCTCTGAATGGTGGCAGCACTTTTTTGTCCCTAGGTGACAACACATCAAGGAAAATATACTTACATACATACATACACACACACATATATATATATCCATATATATATATATATATATATATATATATATAAACTAGCATATAAATTTCCAAAGATTCATACGCGCACATATATTTATTTCTAAAGCAACACCGACACACACACACACATATATATATATATATATATATATATATATATATATAGCTTTAGAAACTTTAATACAGGCAGTGAGAATTTACAGTCAGGATATAAGGATGGAATTTGGCTTTGAAAAATGTGCCCGGCTAATAATGAGAAGCATAAAAAGCCACATGACGAAATGGGCACTACTAGAACATCAAGACGAAATCAGAATGCTCGGAGAAAAGGAAACTTACAAGTATTTGAGAATATTGGAAGCTGACACCATAAAGGAAGCGGAGATGAAAGAAAAAAAATTTAAAAGAGGATCTTCAGAGAACGAGTAAACTACTCGAAACCAAATTATGTAAGATAAATGACAGAAATAAACACCTAGGCTGTCCTACTTGTAAGATACACTTGACCATTCTTGAAAAGGACAAGGGAAGAAACTAAACAAATGGACTTGAAAAGAAGAAAACTCATGCAAGAGGTCTTACATCCGAGAGATTATACAGACAGAATCCAAGTATCAAGAATCCAAGTATCAAGAACGAAGACTCGCCAGAGTTGAAGATATCGTCGATATATCGATAATACGACGCGAAGACTATATAAAAAAAGTGCAGAGAATGACAATAACAAGGGAACAACGCAAGGATTAAGACAACAACAAATCCATAGAAAACAAAAATCGGAAGAAAAACGACTGTATGGATGTTTCAAGCGACAAACACGTGAAATCTCACATGAAAAGACTAAGACATGGCTAAGAAAAGAAAACCTAAAAAGAGAAACTGAATCTTTTCTACAAGCAGCATAAAAGAACGCCATAAGGAACAACAATGTTTAAGCAAAAATAGATAAGACGCAACAAAATAACAAATGTTTATTATGCGGTGATAGAGACGAAACGATCAATCACATATTAAACGAATACTGTATATTAGCGCAAAAAGAATATAAGATGAGACAAAACTGGGTTAGAAAGGTTATCCACAGCAAACCATGCAAGAAATTGACATTTGACAATGTGAACAAGTGATAAATACACAACACATAATCTATTTTAGAGAATTGGACACACGAATTTTTCCTGGATTTCGAGAGTCAAACAGATCATCTAATCTGAGTTAGATGAACTGACCTAGGGATAATCAAAATAATAATAGAAAAGAGAGATCCTCCCTCTCGATAGACCGCAGAATAAAAGTACAAGAAAGCGAAAAGTCGATTTTTAAGCCAGAAAAATCTCTAAAAATTAGGTGTCGACTTATACGGCCGGGCTCAAGTCAAAATTTTTACCACAGAGTGATCAACTAGTGGTAATAGTTTATATTTTAGACCTGCCGTCGACAACGAGTTTTGTCGAGATTTTTCACACTTAAAAGGTCGATTCGTATGGCGTAATTTACTCTACTCAACAGGACGCAAATACATTTCTCGCATCTTCATTTTCAATTCGCTATTTCAAATTACGATTCTTTTTCTTTGATAACTTAAACAGTTTTTATAAAATATTCCTTAAACAATTTTAAATTATCTATCAAAAGAACTGCTAATTGAAACAAAGAAAACAATCTTAAAACTAATACAAGGTGGAAATCCACATTGGAATGTCATGCTTGCTCCCGATCAGCTGTGTGCAAGTTTGGATGTATATATAAAAGATATGAGGTGGTTAAAAAAGAAAAGAAAAACTTCTCGTAGAACACAAAAGACACCAAAGCGGCAGAAAAAAAAAAGCCTAAAGCTTGAAAATAGGTGTAAACAAAAGAAAAAACGCGGGTTTAAAAAGGAGTGAAGGTTTGTGACAGAAATTGAATACATTCGCTAAAGAAAATGTTATTTACTTTGAAAAACCACTCTAAAACCAACAATAATGATCCATCGGTGATCTAACAACACCTTATAACATATTTTAATCTTTTCGGAGTCCTAATGATGGTTTATTGAAACCGAAACGTTAAAACGTCGACTTCCTTTCTTATTAAAATTCTTCACTTTGCATTACTTTTGTTTTCAATATTTTCTCCATAAACAGCCAAAAAAAAGGTGAACATCTTGTAAGTAATTCTATGTCTGATTATAATCGAATGTGATACATTTTAGGAGGTAAAGTTGTAGTTTACCATATTTAACCAACCCCTCCGCTCGGGCAGGATATGGCACAAGGTCAATTTTTTTAAGCGGAGTTTAACAGGTTTGAATTCAGAGTTTTCCTTCTAGACTAGTTGCCTCACCAAGGCTGAAGAACCTAGTCTATTTACCCATAGCTGGCGGGAGAATAATTGGATTCATACCTTTCCCAAGGGTATTAGTTCTATGTGAAATACAATCAGTCCAGGATTTGAACTCGTGTCGCCGGGTCCATTTCCTGCGGCTATAACCATTACACCACTGGTACCTCCATGAACAAAAATTCTAGTTTACAATCACTATGAAAAAAAGTTGTAGTTTACAATCACTCCCTCACCCCCCAAAAAATATTTTCAGAAAAATAACTTATTAGCTATTCATATGAAGATCAGAAAAATGTAAACATTTTTTTTTTTTTTTTTTGGTTACTTACATTTCTGCCATCTTTCTTTTCTGTTCGCCTTGCCAAAATTGCGGTCGTTTTATTCATAGCAAAAGCCATTTCTAATCAGATGCTGTTTACGTCTTTACAGAGAAATTACCAGCAAACAAGTGAAATCACAATGGAATCAGACTGACAGCTTCATTTCTTGAGAAATCTTCTCCCCCACCTGCGGCCACTGATCAAATGTTTCATCTTCTAGTTTGTCTCCATTAATCCAGTCTGATCCGACCTCATCATCCTTATGCCATCTCCTCTAATCTGCACTAATCCAATACAAGTTATCATCAGACGACATCTTGGCATCAAGCCAATGATTCGTATCTACAATGTTTGTCGTGTAATGCTTGGGTAAAATCTCTTTCATCTTGGCATTTACAATCGCCGAAGCAGTGACATCACAATTTGCATAGAAGATTACTAAGAACCCTTCATTTTAGATAGGTAGATAGGAAGAAACAGACTAAGTTTGTTCATGTCATCTACCTACCTAGCTATATAAGTCACTGTTCATAGTCTATCTCTCTCAGTCTGTTAATATCAATCTATGTAACTGTTCAAGGTCCTTCTATTTCATTCTGTTCATATCAATCTATCGATCTATGTCATTGTTCCTGATTTATCAAACCTTCTATCGGTGTTTGTTTCTAGCAACCAATTTCTTAGTCTATTTCTATCAGTAGTTCAACTAATACCGTTGTTCATGATCTATCTATGGCAATATATTTCTATCTGTGTATCTATGGACATCCCTGTTTAACTATCTATGCAAGCAAGCTTGTATCGATATATCTCCGCGAAATCATATCTATCTTAGTCTTCTTCTATCAATCTATGTCAGTGTTCATAGTATATCTCAGTATATTTCAATCAGCGTATTTATCTAACTCTGTTTCTATCAATCAAAGCTAGCTTATATCTATATATCTTTGTCACTTTTCATAATCTATCCTTTATCTGTTACCGGTTTCTTTTTTGCATCTCTCATTCTTTGATTACTTATGCAAGCCTTTAAGCTCACATCGCAAAGCAGATATCTTCGCAGAGACGCTTGGTCATTGAGGATACAAAAGTTAAAGACACGGGTATACGTCAAATAAGAATCTACGAACCTACTTTTCTCATTCACCCATTTTTACTTTTCTTTCTTCTCTCGTGTGTGTCTCCCTCATGTATACATCATCACGGAATCTCTTGACTATTTCACTATCTGTCCCTTTTTGGCCATCACACTTGCTAAGTCCTCTAGATGACACCCTATGTCTGCTCAGAAAAGCTGAATGTAAATATTTGCTGGTCCGCCCATACTGGTGTGGCCACGAGTAGGAGTCCGTGGGAGAATGTCACTCATGATATCGTCTTTTCTTTTTCAGTAACACCCAGTAAGTCTTCTTCACCTGACATGGATGATTTGTGAGACAGTAGGAAAATAGCCGTAATACTGCTATTAACTAAGTTGCTGCTTCTTGGATTTATTTAAAACAGCACACAACATTCTTGTGTAGTTCCCATCCAGTTATGTCTCGAATCGATTTATTTCGTTAGTAATATTTACATGCTTAAAACTTGGCGTAAAATTTTTAAAATTTATCGCGAAAGGATATGTAAATCAGCACTAATAAAAAAAATCGATGCAAAAGAAGCTCACGATATTTTCAACTGTAACATACAATAAACCGGGAAAACTCATGTCAGAATTTCACATAAAAATTAGGGTTGTGAGTATATACAACATTTTATTTTATAGTTGAAAATATTGTTTATGTATAATAATAGTTTAGTTTGGTTTGATTTTATGGCACATCAAACATTGTAGGTTATTTTAATGCTAAATCCATTTTATACATATAAACAGTTCTATATCAAACAATTCAGTTTAGCATAGGCTAACAGTTTAAATTTCAAAATTGTTCTGTTTCAAACTGTTCAGTTTAACATAGGTGCGCATTTTAAATGGAAAAACGGTTCTATTTCAAACAATTCAGTTTAGTGTAGGCTCACAGTTTAAATGGCAAATTTGTTCTGTTTCAAATTTGTTCTGTTTCAGTTTAACATCGGTGCACATTTTAAAAGGAAAAACGGTTCAATTTCAAACAATTCAGTTTAGCATAAGTATAGTTTAAATGCCAAACACTTCTAGTCGACCTATAGGTAGGACTCTATGAGGTGCTACCACTCCAAGTCAAAGTGAACAGGGAGTGATGGCAACAAAAAGGATATTCCTTTTTAATTTTGATGAGGCTAGGTCACTTGCGAAACATGTTAATCTGATTTTCAAAACTGTCTCCTCTCATATATGTACAATAATAATTCATCGTTAAATATGTTTTAAACCAAACTGCAGGGCTCTGTGCAAAATAATCCAGGGGGAACTATCACAATATATTCTAAATGTAAAGTAAGGCAAAAAAGGATGAAAACTGACCCCTGAGTTTAACGAGATCAATCCCCAGCTGACCAAATATTGAGACGTGTCAATACAGGGTCACCTCATGGTGAAACGCAGAATCATAAGTTTTCGCCTTGTTTCTTTGACAAGTGGAAAATATTATATTCCAGAAAAAGTAGAAAATATAATCCTCCACCCACATATTTCGTAAAAATTGTTTTTCTGTAATAAACTCATTTTCATTCTCATGACGCAAGACCTGCAGCGAAACACATCTTATTTTCAAAACCGATTTATTTCTTCCACAAATATATATATATATATATATATATATATATATATATATATATATATATATATATATATAAGATTCTCTTTTTCTCGTCTTTTTATGATTTTCCTTATTTATTACAATTGCAATTTTCCTTATTTATTACAATTGCAAAGCCTATTTGACAGTCTACTCTTCTATGTTGAATCATTTTTCCTTTATCCTGAAATGTACTTATTTTGAATGATCGAACCTACAAAGATGCCCTTGAGATGGCAAGCAGTTAAAACATACAGATGAATGGGCAATTTTCCACGTTATCAATCGCTTGACTCTAACAAAAGGAATCTCTTTTTTTTATCTTTGGATACAGACATATGCTAAGAACAATATAAATCTTTCTTTAAAAGATGGCTTTTTGAACCGAGTTGCTTTTTTTAAATTCATTTCTCGTCTCTTTCAAATAAAACATATGAATCTTTGCTTAAATGAAGGTTTCTGTTGGAAAAGTATTTGCCGGTGCAATGACCAGTCTGATTTCCAACATGGTGAAACTTAGTTGTCAAAATTTCTGTGACGAAGCTGGATGATTTTTATCATTAAGGCTTTTCGGACTATTGTCTTTATCGTTATTGTTATTTCCACAACGTTTCGGCTAACATGTCCTCCGGGCTTCTTCGGGTGTTTGTCGAACTCCGGGACCTACACGGAACTTCGAACTACGTCCTTTATTGAATCCACAGGGTCGTCTGTTCTGATTCCGTTAGCCATAACCAGGTACAAGCGTTATATATTCTTGTATTGTTACTCGCCTGCAGTCAGGCTTGAGCCTGCAACCTCCTGATGGTTTTCTCCTTAGAAGCTTAGGGAAACATCGCATATAACCGTAAAGCTATGTGTTCTGCTGGACAGTTTGGAGTGAATTTTTGAATTATGTATGTTTTTTACCAGCGCTCATATTCAATTTTTTTGTACTTTTTATTCTTTATGGCTAACGAAATCAGAACGGGCTACCCCTATGGATTCAATAAAGAACGTAGTTCGAAGTTCCGTGTAGGCTCCTGAGTTTGACAAACACCTGAAGAAGCCCGGAAGTCATGTCGGCCGAAACGTTATGGAAATAATAATAAAGATAATAGTCCGAAAACTCTTAATGATAAAAATTGTGAAACTTGTTCAATACAAATAGCACTATTCCCTACACACTGACGCTTGTTCTCCCTAGTGACTTTGCAAACTAAAAACCAAGGGATCTATCAATAAACGAGTGTCTATTTCATAACAAGAAGTTCTATAAGCAACATACGTGACAAAGCTAAGTACATGATTAGTTAGATATTTTGTTCCAAGATAAATAAATATTTGTTACAGTTATTTTGTTCAAATAATAAGTCCGGGAGAATTAAACGCATAAGATTCTCTGGTACTTTAAGAAACAAACGGATAACCTAACTCCAGTCAGATTACCAGATATTCCCTTAATTACGAAGAAAAATTGGCGTCCAGTGGATTTTATTGATCCTACCGAGCACAGAGTGAAAATTTAGACAAATACTTGGACCTTGCCAAAGAGCTGTGAGATATAAGAATGATGGTGATACTAAAAAGGCGGTTCGCATGAGATGCCTGGAAAAAGCCTAGAGGAATAGAGAAAATATAAAATCTACAGATTTATAGTCTTTTAGTTTCTCATTTGCTTAGAATGTACCAACCTACCTTTATTTTATATGTACCGATGATGAACAGCTAAATATTATTTAATTACATTCTAATCCCTCGACGGCAGATCTGATGAAAGGCTGTGTTTAATTTAGAGAACCGTTCACGTATGAGAGCCACAAATAGCTCAGTTGTATATTCCTTTTTGTGAAGCGCCTAAGAAATACAGAAATACAAACTGACTGATTATTTGTAATAATCAGGTTACTGCGCGTATGATTAGTGATTTGTGCCAGATGTTGCATTGCTAGAGATGATAAAAAGATGACGACTAGTTCATATTAAGAAAAGGAAAAGTTGGATTTGTGGTCCAAGAAGAACTATCAACTTCTTTATTATTGCTTTCAGTCTTCTTCCAAACCGGTTCTAAATCGAGTAGACGCGAAGTGATATTTATTTGAAATGATAAAGATCTTTCTGTCCCACAAATCGTTGCCCATTTTCCAATATTGCGTAGGAACAATTAGCTAGCTCCGAAATTTAAAGCCCTAACTTGTCCTCTGTTGGTGGCTGATTGCCTGACCATTTTTAAAAATCCCTTTATGACAGTGTCTCGTATTTACTGTGACTGCGAGACTTTTTATGCCTTACCAATTTTTTAAGGTCACATCGTCAGTCACTAGATTCTCCAAAGTTGAAAAGGCTGCTTTTATATAAAACAGAAACCGCCGGGATCTTCTACTTGTACGAGATATTTTGACAAGCATCATTTAAGGATATACTCGCAAACGCGTGGAAATGTTTGCATGAAAAATAATCATAAAAGTAGATTTTATTTAACATCTTTGCATGCCAAATAATTTGCCAAAACCCAAAACGAAATATATAAAATCTGATTCTAGAATATTTAAATGTTAATTTTGACATTAGGACAAGTTCAAGGTGTGTTTATGGCCTTAATTAAAATGTTAGTATTTATGTCTTAAAGCAGGATTTAGTTTTCTGAAATTAAAAAAATTGAAAAAGAAAACTTCAATTTTCATCAATGATACTGTTCTATTTTTCTAGGGATAAGAAGGATTTATATCCCTTGTTCCAGATTATATTAATATGGAGCCAACCCCATTTCCGTTGAAATACAAATGAGACTGTAATCATTGATGACTGACACACGTTACACTGATATTACCCACGTGTTTCAATAACATATAATCTAGAATTATTTGTCAATTCATTAAAACAAATCAACTCTCCATTGTTCTAAGTATAAGTCAAACTAGTTGAATGTGTTCTTGCTTTTATCAAAAAAGTTTTCCTCTTGACTTTTTCCTAATGAATTTCAAATAAATTAAATTTTGCCTTGGAACTCATTACTAATAATTCTTTAATATATAATTCTTTCTCTTTCAGTGAAGTGATAAATATGCAACTCAATTCATCTGTCTCATTTTATTCTTTACCATTTAATATAATTTTCATGATATGAATTGGAATTGAAAATCAGAGCTGTTAATGAAATCTTAATTGCCAAATCAATTGCTGATGATAATCACAATTGCTTATTAGAACTGGAGATAAAAAATTATTACAGACCAATCAGAATTGTCAATCATAATTATCGATGCCACTAAGAATTGCCGATGAAAATATTGCTAGTTGGAATTAAGGAAAATAGCAATTGCCAACTTAGAATTGTCAACAAATCAGATTGCCGATGAAAATCATAACTACAGACTAAATCACAAGAAAGTTTTTCAGAATTGCTAATTTAAATCAGAAATGAATGTGGGGATCAGAATTGTATGTAATGTGAAACTGAAAGATTTTTTGTGGAAAACAACGTTTGTAGATACATTGATTGTCCGGTATACATTATAAACAGCGAGTCAACCTGACATTGCCATTATAAAAATTATATAAGTAAAAGTAAAGTTGGCGACGTTAGTCGAGGGTGACCAGAAGGCCCCCTTTTCAATAGCTACTACACTGGGGTGTAGGGGAGAGCGCTACTCCTTTCCCTGTATTGCTCTACTTTACCCTTGATCCCTACCTTATATTGCTGAATGTTAAACAAGGAGGCATCAAGAACCTTTTTTGAGTCTCTGATATGACTCGGCCTGGGATTGAACCACGGTCTTCTGGGCCATTGACGAACACTCTAACCATCATGCCAATGTCTGGTATCTAAAAATTATATACTCAGGCGTATCTTATTAAATGAACATCTATTCTTCGAAACCATTGAAAGATCTTCTTCTTCAGCATGTACTTCTTTTTTGGCATTTGGAACTGACACATTGAAATATTTTGAAGAGATTTTTTAAAATAAAATTAACTAAAACCCTCACAAAAATGTCAAACATGAATTAAAGATATCTGACTCACCAAACATTTAGGCAGATGTCTTTTAAAGATGACTGACAGATTAAAAAAAGAATGTTTCAAATTATTATGCCTTGTGACATTATATTTGCTAATGATGTATAATTAAGACTTATCATTTATGATATTAAACTTCCCCCCAAAATTAGAGCAGAAACTCATGACAGAGCTGCCAGCTCTAAGCCTTTTAAATTGTCTTTTATACATCCCTAATTCTGTGCGTGTGGATACTAATTTTATTAGCTTCTTAATGCATATTTGTTGTGTTCTGGTTAGTGAACACAGGTAGTAGTTATAAAAAGACAAACCACGATATGTGAGGGAAAAATTGTTATATTTACAAGAAAGAGTTTTTACAAGAGAGAGACTGTCAGTAATAAGAACATAGGATTAGTGATAGAATAAGGATATACTTCAACAATAGTATTGGTTTCGTTATAAGGAACGGCTCTTCACCTTTTGGTCTCAGACTCTTAGACTGCTGGTATGAGAAGCTACTGCTATATATGGCAGATGGGCCAGCTCATTGTGCCGAAAAGGTAGGTGATACCTAACAATTCTGATACAAGTTCTCTAGATTTAGTGAATAAATGAGATCTTTCTAATGAGTTTTGTTCCGTAAAGTTCTTACGAGATTGACGAGGCGCTCACGTGGATGTTGGCTTTATTTAGACATTCTTTATCAGTTCATGTCACTGTTTTTCAGACATCCCTAGTGAGTTTAATAGTTGTTTTTTTCTAGATAAATTAAACACAACTGATATAAAAAAAAAAAGGTTCCAAACACTCCAGAGAACTCCTTTTCAAAAATGAAATTAAAACACTCCTTGAGGTGGAAGAAGTTCACATGCTAATTTTGATAAGAAGTATTTATTAGCAAATTAGTTACAAGAGAACAAAAAAATGATATGTCAGACACTTTTTTTAACAATGCCTACTAAGATTTTCGAAGATTTAATATTAAAAATTATACAATTAAAACATTGGAAAGTAATGTAGACAAAGTAAAAAAAGCAACAAAACTTAAGAGAATATAAGTTGATTTTATTGAAAAATATTTTAGCAACAAGTTTGTTAATGAAATACTTTTGTCTTTTCAATGTTTCAGAAATGAAATTAACATCAATATTCATATTCTATAGAATTTTTCAAAAACAAAATAAAATGCATAAAATAAATCTTTTAAAAAATGAAGCAACAAAATCAAAAAAATATAATTTGAAAAAAAAAAATGTTTGAATCGGTACTTTATTGATTGATGGGCGACAAAGTCCATGTATAACCGGAATGTACCAACAGAAAATTAATTCCATTAAATTTTGTTTTTAAATTCAAATCAAACAAAGAATTGTAATTTTCTGCATTTTAAAATGGCGTCTGTTAATTTAAGAACAAGCTTTTTTTCTCTCTCACACTTTTTTAAAAAAATCAATTCGTTTGGATAAAGCAGGTCACTGTATTTCCAAAGAGGTACGGCCTGATTATGAACTTACTATCCTTGAAAGGAACCATTGCCTGTAAGATTTAAAATGAAAGAATGTTACGAAACTCACACGTTATGATTTGAGGGATTCAACGGCGTTTCAACACGTCTGGGACTATTTTTGTCACGAGGTAAATTGTGAAGGAGAGAAAAATATATTTTTATTTTTCCAACGATTTTCTTGATTTTTATAGTAAAATGCTTGAAATTGTTTCTTGCCAAGTGGATTTGGGGGTCTGTTTGAGTAGGTATATTGGCTAAAGTTTATACTTACGGTTCTGATTTTTGACACAATTTTATTTTTTAAAGAGAACCAAATGTCATCTATATCAATGTATTTAAATGTATCTCTTGTGTTGTTCGTGTAATAAAAATATTCTCAAATAACAGTAAAATCATACATTCAATTAGAATGCGTTTAACAGTATTGGATGATTGATACACTATACATTGTGGTTGGTTTTCTTGTTTAAAAAAAAGAAGTGAGTTAGATTTGTGACAGATACGCAGTCAGGACATACTTCATTAGTTTAATTTTCAAAGAATATTTACGGCATTTTTCACAACATCACTACTAGATTATTTTCTTACTATTTCAAGACGAATTTGGTCTAGGTAGTGGTCTGGTTTTAAATCTCCGTATCCAGTCAATTCTCATAAAAGTATATCCCAGTCGGCTGGGGCTGTAGAATACAGCGACTACACCTCTGCTGAGAGGTAAACCCCTCACCCAATGATTGTCCTGTATATGACCCTAAACAATCTGATGGTGAGGTTCCAGTGATACTGGAGCTTTGGGAAATGCAGAGCACCCCTTCATTGCCACCTCTCCCAGGTTCACTCTGGCCGGAATGGTAGCACCTGATAGGTCCCTATCTGTGGGTTGAATAGAACTAAACTGCATACTTATGCTAAACTGAACTGTTTGATATGGAACTGTTTGAGGAAACGTTTTTGGCAATTAAACTGTACTTACATTTAAACTGTACTTACATTTAAAATGCGTGTTTATGCTAAACTGAATTGTTTGAATGGAAATGTTTTTGACATTAAAACTCTAGTTACACTAAACTGAATTGTTATATATAGAACTGTTATGACATTTATCTGTGTGTAAACAAAATATGTACTTATACTAAACTGAATTAACTAAATTAGAACTGATTGATTAAACTGAAATAGAAGTGTTTTTGACATTTAAACTGTGTACTCCAACTAAACTGAATTGTTTGAAATAGAACTGACTATTTGCATAAAAATAGATTTGGCGTTAAATAACCTACAAAGGTTGATATGCCATAAAACCCAACCAACCAACTCATGAAAATAAAAATAGAGTAAGTATATCTGTAAAGAACTTTTTTCTTGGTTACAAAGTTTCAATGTTGTAAAGTTTGGCGATATATAACATCTACTAATATCTGTTTCATTGGTTTGGGTGTATTAATATACCTGGGATCCATGTGACAGCTAATAACTCAACTAATTGTAATGTGTTCTTTTTTTATTTCAGATTTGAAAATTGTATACTATAACAACAACTATTCCTTGATCACAATGCCTTGGACAAGCCAGGAAAAATATTTTGCGTCACTACTTATTTGGAGAAAAAAAATCATTCAATGCCGTCTCAAAATAGATGCAACCAATTAATATGATAATGATTTATTACTGTGACAAGAAACGCAAAAAGATTGCATATCCTGAAAGCTGATATAATAACTATTAAAAAACATTGATTGAAAGTCTCTAGCTAAAAGGATACATTTTTTCAGGATATGTTCCAAATGACAGCCATTGTACTTGTCTCATCAATAAATCATTATCATATAAATGGGTTACATCTATTTTGAGACACCCTGTATCATGTTCCACAAGAAATAAAATCTTGGTATCTTTGGTATAGATGACCAACTAAATTCATATAACGTTAGGGTTTTATTTATGGGTGATATATATATATATATATATATATAGGTTTGCTAAATTCATTAGTAAAATCTATCAGTGATAAAGCATAGACTAATCTAATGCACACACACACACACACACACACATACACATGTTTATTCATTATGCACAGATGTTTTTATGTGTATGTGCGGAGTGCATATATGTAAGCAAAGATACCCTGTCTGTGACTGCGTGGTCATTTGGTAGGTAGTAAGTTTTGTTTGGTGGTGTTGCTCGACCAACACCTACTAATTTTGAATTCAGAAACGATCTTCTCCATGACCGACTGACATAAGAGGACTAAAAAACTTTGTCTGCATTACAACCAACCCAAGGCTAAGGTGTTGGGAGATAGATTAATACCCTTCCGAAGGGCATTAACACGAACGTTAAATGCAAAAAAAAAAAACACATCAAACCTCTGAACTTGATTCGTCAAGATTTCCAATGATGATAACACACTTACACACATATTTAAAAGACAAGAGTATATATATTTATATTTAACAAGTATGTGGGTGTGTATGATATATATACATATATATATATACATATATATATATATAACACATGTATATATATATATATATATATATATATATACATATATATCATAAACACACAGGCATATATATGTATAACACATTTGTATATATATAAATATATATATATATTATGAAAATTTTAGAAATATATTGGCATTAATAAATTGTTCAAAACAAAACCATTAAAAAATGGAGACTGGTTAAAGTCTAGTGACCGTAAAATAAAACATTTGATGTTCGTATATATATACCCAGGTAAGCACCTATGTAAACAAGTACACATGATATATCTATTTACCGATGTGTGTATCTGTATAGCTAGTTAATTTGATAGTTTATAATAAATATAGATTACACTTCAAAGGACCTAGTTTTGAAAGACTTAATCGAAGCTTGAATAAGTCTAAATTATTTCCGTCAACATTTGTTTACTAAAGATAAATTATTTTTCTTTTAATATCGCAACACAAGGTGGTCTACACTTGCAGTTAACTGAAAGTTCTTTCAACAGAGTTTGAGTTTTGCATATATTTGTTTGTTCGTTCTTTCTTCCTATAAATTGCTAGTGGCACATGAAATACCAAACTACATTATTCATGTGGTGCTGCTATTGTTTCCTTTGCAACCAAAATGTACAAGCGAATGTTGGCGAGACACATGGTTTTTGTGGTTTATATATGTTAACAAGATCGACGGATTTAAGAGAGATGCTTCAAAATGCCCCACACTCTGTTTTTATTCCGAAATGTCTTTCTCCTAGTATGGTTGTTAACCAAGGCTTGAATGCTCAATTTTCTTTGCCACTTTACTCATGGGTGATTGGAAAAAGATAAACCATGCTTTCCTCATAAACATTTGAAATGGCTCTAATTCTGGTTTGGGTTTCAGAGATGACCAGTCCTTAGTCTATTTGTAAATCGAGGCAAGATTAATTGCATTTATTTTACTTATAGCAGAGGGAAAGGAGAGATAGATGTATTTGTTGGATTCATTTTTGGTATGAGCCATAAACAACTTACTGTCTCAAATATATTGGAACTGACGTTGCATTTTAGAAAAAAAAATAATTACAATGAAATACCTAATCCTCAAAAACCATTTAATTTGAAGTTTGCCAGAAAGAAGGACCGATATTGACAATTCTGGATTTAATAAGGAAACTAAATTGAATAATCCTTATTGACTCATGGCTTTATACAAACCATTTGTGAGTTTACAAATTAATGATCCGTTTTGGCGTTTAATATGTCAAATCTTCTCCTAGCATTCTTTCGCCCAAGAATATTTGAAATGGTTTCACAGCTTTTGATTCAAAAGTTATCCTTCTCCTAATCTGGACACAAATCAAGACTAGAAACCTTATTCTGCCTTTATATTTTACTCATAGCACATACTTTCATACAAAGCGTTTAAAATGACATCACTTCGGGTTTTTCCTCGAATGGTTGACAACCAAGAATATAAAAAACCGTCTACTCTTCTTTTTTACAAATTACAAAGAGGTTTTCTACTTCCAATTTTGAATTCTACGTTATAATTCTTTAGAATTGTAACCTACCAAGGATAGAGGATTCAGGTTCTTCTTGAAATTTTTACTCGTTAATTTCAATAATTTCAGAGAATAATAACGTCATATCCATTGCATTTGAGTAAATCATCCCTGATGGAACAGTAACAGAGACGTAGATAGCTAGAGAAGGAGTTGAAAAGACGAGAACTAAATAGCTATTGAGGGTTAATTCTTCATTCAAAGTAGACAGATATGAAGAGAGTGATATATATATATATATATATATATATATATATATATATATTTATATATATATTGGGTAGAGTGTTCGCCAATGGTGCAGGAGACCGGGGTTTAATCTCAGGTCGAGTCATACTAAAGATTTAAAAATGGTACTTGATACCTCCTTGTTTAACACTCACCATTATAAGGTACTCATCAAGGGTAAAGTGGAGCAATCCAGGGAAAAGAGTTGCGCCCTCTCCAACATCTCGGTGTTGTAGCTATTGAAAAGGGAGCCTTCGGGTCGCCTTCGACTAAGGTCGCCAACTTTACTTACTTATATATATATATATATATATATATATATTTGTGTGTGGGGGGGTAAGAAAAATACATAAGATATGAACAGACTAAGAGAGAGAAGTTATATTTATAGTTATATATATATATATATATATATATAAGAGAGAGAGAGAGTGAGAGAGAGAGAGAGAGAGAGAGAGAGAGAGAGAGAAATAGATCGATGACTATAAATTGACTGACCGATAGATGTGAACAGATTAAAATAGATAGCATTGATTAGGATGAGATAGATATGTCAATTTTTGTCCTTTAGAATGAGAGAAAATAGACTGGAAGATTGCCAGCTCCGAACAGACTGTGATAGACAAGAAAATATATATACATGCGAAAGAAAGAAAGAAAGAAAGAAAGAAATGGATAGATATATGAACAGTCTGAGATATATGACTCAATTTATGTAAAAGATTTAAAAGGGATGCAAGTAAGCTCATAAAGTATAATTTCTCAAGGATTTGTCACAATAGACATTAAGTTTTTTCTCCACTTCTCTTTTCATATAATAGTCATTGTTTTAATGTACATCAAGGAAAGACGATTTCTTACAAAATTATCTGCCAAAGTGTGGCTCAAATTTATTTTAGTCGATTTCAATTTACTTATGTATTCACCCGTTTTTAATCTATCAGTGGAGCGGTTCCTCAAACCATTATATATATATATATATATATATATATATATATACATATATATATATATATATAATGAGAGAGGAATAGGTCGATAGATATATGTGAAAAGATTAAGATTGTCTATATATGTATACCTTCTAAGATTTACAATCATTTCTTTGTTCCTATTTTTAAAAAGGAACTTAACTATCTATTATTCAGAGCTGAGCTGAGCATACAGAGACAACAATGTTAGTTATATGCTGGTACATAACTGTTTTTCTTTATAAAGTTTATTCACGCGACCTTCAGAAGGTCTTCATTCTATTTGGAGCAAGAGGAAACGATAAGACAATGAGATCAAAGTCAGCATTGTTCATTAGACCTTTGTATAATTCTATTCTTTTAGAGATGAGTCAATTTTCCTTGAATATTTCGGGGACAGACTCTAGACAAATGAAATAAGTCAAATGAAGGGAAAGAAATATCAGCTGAATAGGAAGAAATAAAATTCAACTAAAACAATGATGAAAGAATAAGATTAATGTTGGCATAGTAGGCAATTTTTTTTACCATCTTATTATAATGGTGATCATATATGTCTGTCTGTAATCGAAACTGCGTCAGTTTTGATTTAAAAAAAAAGTTCTCAAAGTTATTTACGTTATATTTTAAATGATTATTAACCCTTTCAATGTTCAGTGAAAATTTGAAGTGTCTACTCACACATTGATCGCCATGTTTGGCCCTCAAAAGAGTCACAGGAAGCACAGACTGACACGTGACTCCTAAAACGTTATTTATTAAGAAAATCTATTACAACCTCGGCGAGTTAGATTTGCCTCAAAACAGCCTATGTTATCAGTGAAGTATTTATGCGGCTTCACAGCAAGTCAGACTTGGCATGAAGTAATTTTATAGAGAGGAGCAACACACTCCTCGAGACAGACGTGGCCGTCGCCAAAATAATTGATCTCCTCGATATTCCCCATTTTGGAGCACCTCAGGCAATGAACAATAGATGTTTTTAAAATCCTATAATTTGTGTTATATTATACATTGAATTAGGATGACCACAAAATCCGGCAAGCACTACGCGCGACACACTGGACCACTGGTCAGCTGTTTCGGCCTTATAAGTTCCCACCAGTAGTAGATACCGTGATCTCCCTCGCTGGAAATCGAACCAGCGATCACAGAATACAGAGCTGAAACTCTGCTGGTACCTATTGCATACAAGCGATGCCAAATTAACTAGTACGGATTTTCTGGTGATGGTAATTCAATTTATAATATAAAAAGACCTGCGGGACACTGCTGGAGAGGTAGGGATGAACCCATAAGCGACGTTCTCCTATGGCCCCCTTCATACGAACTTGCAAGTGTGAACGACCAACTAGAACTTTACAACAGCTTTGTATAGACAAAGGATATAGTCTAGAAGACCTACCGCAAGTGATGAATGATAGAGACGAATGGCAGAGTAGAGTCAGATGGTTGGTTAGTTAGTTGGTTGGTTGGTTGGGTGGTTGGGTTGTTATGGCATATCAACCTTTGTTGGTTATTATACGCCAAATCCATTCTTATGCAAACAATTCAGTTTAGTATGAGTACACAATTTAACTGTCAAAAACATTTCTATTTCAGTTTAGTCAAACTGTTCTAATTCATCTAATTCAGTTTAGTATAAGTATATATTTTGTTTACACACTGTTAAATGTCATAACAGTTCTATATTAAACAATTCAGTTTAGTGTAAGTACAGTTTCAATATCAAAAACAGTTCCATTTCAAATAATTCGGTTTAGTATAAGTACTCAATTTAAATGTAAGTACACAGTTTATTTGCCAAAACATTTCTTCTTCAAGCAATTCAATTTAGTTAAACAGTTATAATTCAAACAATTCAGTTTAGCATGAACAGGCAGTTTAGTTCTATTTAACCCATAGATAGGGCCCTATCAGGTGCTACCACTCCGGGCCAGAGTGGACCTGGGAGCAATGACAATGAAGGGGTAATCCACATTCCCCAAAGCTCCAGCATCACTGGAGCCTCACTATCAAATTGTTTAGTGTCATATCCAGGACTCTCGTTGGGAGTGGGGTCTTACCCCTCTGCAGAGGTGCAGTCGGTGTATTCTACAACCCCAGCCGACTTGACAAAACTGAGTCAGAGAATTCTCTTCCAATACATGAACCTTGTAATCAGATTGAGAGTTGGGAATTTACTAAAAGAATTATTCGGCTTTTCTCGAGAGATTCCAGGGCCATTTTCTTGATTGAAGAAAAGGGTTTTACCGATTTGTTCATCCATCTATAAAAGCAGAAAATAATTATCATTCATTTGAGCATATTTTTTTGGTATCCAAATATAAATCCCCACATTAAGATGGACAATATGTGTTTTAATTCATCTTTAATTGATATTATTTGATTATTCCGATATTATTTTGAATTTGCCGAAGGATTTTTTTTTCTCACTTTCCTTTCTCACACCATGCAGCCATTTTTTTTTTGGGGGGGGGGCGTTTTTTTTTTAAATATTCAGTATTTATTTATTCTTCTTTGTCCATTTTACTCACGCGTTTTGTTCTACGATTGCATTTTTTATTTGTTTTCATCTTATTTTATCTGTCGTTTTCTCTAGTCTGTTAGAACGTGACAGATATTTACGCATTTGATTCGATTTACTCTGACCAAAAAAAAAAAAAGCAAACAAATAAACAAAAGAAAAAAAAATTGTCATATCTATTATCTCATATCATCATCATCATCATCATATTGGCTTCATTACTAAAAGTTTTGAGCATTTGAAAAAAAATATTTTCATTATGTAAAATACGCTATTAAAATTACTAATTCTTTCCTGTGAAATCCGAATATAACAGTCGACGAGATGGAAAAAAATGATCCAAAAGTGATGAATTTATCATAAAGGAAAGTCAACGTTAAAACTTACCGTTTTAGTAAACCTTCATCAGGGCTTTATAATAAATTCATCACTTTTGGATTACTTTCTTTATATATTTTCCTCTTTTCCATTATTTACTTCCAATCGACAAGATGCATTTTACTTAACCCGTGAAAAAATGTTAAGATTCATTTTTCATTTGAAGAGGGGATTTTTTTTCAATTTCATAAAACTTCCAGTGCTGAAGCTGACATGAAAGGGACGAGATAATTCATTTGAGGTTTTATTGGGCTCTACAGGACAATCTTTGAGCCCTATATTGACTTAAGCGACGTTTTCATAAGTTTGTTTCATTTACAGACACACACACACACACACACACACACACACACACACACAAACACACCCACACACACACACTCATATATATATTTGTATATGAAAGACAGAGAGAGAGAGAGAGAGAGAGAAAGAGAGATAATGAGAGAGAGTATGTGTTCATCTATCTCAGGTATTTTTAAAAGCATATCCTGAGTATTTTATTCACACACACACACACATTTATGTTTATATGAGAGAGAGAGAGAGAGAGAGACAGAGACAGAGACAGAGACAGAGACAGAGAACGAGAGAAGGGGTATGTGTGTGTATCTACCTCTGACTGAGATTTTAAAAATATACCAGAACTTTCCAAGAATAATGTTAAGGAAAAACTAAAAATAATTTTTCCAAATCTGTAAAACGATAAGAACTGAAAAGTTATCAATGTAATAAAATAATTGGCCTCTTTTTGGAAAATTTCAAGAAAGAGATTCACAAGCTTTTTATTTGATTCATCCTCTGTAACGAACCAGGGATGCAGAAAACCCAAACTGCTTCTCTCAAGAAGGGTACCCCACTACCGACGAATGTTCTGAATATGATAAGAAACAATCTTCCGAAGAGGCTCCAATCTTAGAACTTTGGGAAATGTAGAGTTCTTCTCATTGCCATAACTCCCTGGTCCACTCTGACCTGGAGTGTTAGTACAAGTTAGAGTCCAAACTGTTTCGTCATTTATTGTACTTGGAACCATTTGACTGTAACAAATAGAATAATGTTAGCAGTGATTGAAACCATTAGATCATATGCTAAGAAATGAGCACTGGCTCTTGTGAAAATTGTTGCCAACACAACATTCAGCTACAAGGCATATATATTTGATATATGTATATACATGATACACGGTTAACTAACCTCTAATCGGTGATTAACCAAATATAACTATTTAATCATTTATTATAGTTAAAGCTGTTTAACTATGCGCAAACAAATGAGCTCTGATTTGTTGAAAAATAGGACCTATGAACTATTTATTTAAAAATCATATGTAGAAATGGGATTTGGCCTTACATAACCATTAAGTGTTGGTATGAAGATGTATCCAAAACTTTTAAAGAAATATAATTTTTCAGTCAATCCCAAATACGTAAATTCGTATATCAAAGTTCAAAACATTTGCCAATGATTGATCCAATGTACACAAGAAAAGAATCAGTAAACTGTAAATGCACCTTTAATACGTGAATTATCTTTTAATGAGAAAGAAATGTTTTATGGGCCCTGGATCACGAATATTAAATTGAGGGTTTGAGCAGCAAGTCACTGCATTCTCTGCTCAAAGGGCTTTTCTCTTTATTTTGAAAATAATGCACATGGCTAAAGACATATTCTACTATAAGCAATTTTGATAAATGCTCTACTGTTTTACATAGATTAGAATATGTTGCTACATTTTTTTTCGTTCAACCAGTAATATCCAATTCCTTTAAATGTGTTCGTAGACTTCGTTGCAGGATCAAAAGCCATTTCAATAAATTCTTCTTAAAGAAACGTATCTAAATTTGCATTTTCCTCTTCAACATAAACCGAGAAATAATTCATTCTGGAATTTTCATATTTAGAAGATCCTTGAATCGACTTTCAATTCTTCTTGCAAATTCTTTATGTAGTTAATAGAGATAAACAAGTTATTTAGAACAGTTTTCTTCCGATTGCAATATGACAAATTTACATGACCCCCATTGAAACATTCTCTTCTATTTACGATATCTGGCAACTAAAATAAATTGCAGCATTTCAGTTGACATCAAAACTTAGCTTATATCCATAGCTGTTATATAGATTGACCCACAAATATACAGTAGTCAATAGTTGGGGTTCTTATCAGTGAAACAGCAGTTGAAAAAGGCATTTAGTATAACATTTATATGATGGTTAATTTGTATAACAGTTATATCATTTTATATCAATCTGTTAATTTGTTTGATATGTTCACCAATTAGATTAGAAATGTATGTGACAATCTGCTTTGTTGATTTGGTTTTGTTCTATGGCATATCAATCTTTGTAGGTTATTTATTGCCAAATCCATTTTTATACATATAAGTAAGGTTGTCTCTCTTTAGTCGAGGGTAACCAGAAGGCTCCGTTTTCAATAGCTACTACCCCGAGGTTTAGGGAAGGGGACTACTCCTTTCCATGAATTGCTCCACTTTACCCTTGATACGTACCTTATATTTCTGAGTGTTAAGCAAGGAGATATCAAGTACCATTTTTAAAGTCTTTGGTATGACGCGACTTATGATTGAAACCAGGTCTCCTAGACCATTGGCGAACACTCTACCCACTAGGCCAGTGAGCCGGTTTTTTAAACAGTTATATTTTAAACAATTCAGTTTAGCACAACACACACTGTACTTCTATTTAACCCATAGATAGCACCCTATTAGGTGCTACCACTCCGGGCATGAGTGGACGTAGGAGCTATGGCAATACAATCTGCTGAAGTTGCAGTGGGCAGTGTATACCAATTGTTTGGAGTACAGTTCCACTAGTTGACTACTCTGCTACAAAAGTTTGGATTTTGTAAAACCGAATAAGTCAACCACTATTTCTGTAGAGAGTTTTGTTGTTTTTCTTTAGTTTAAAAGGTCGACTTGCACGCCAAAAATTATAGAAGTCTACATGATCCAGCGATTTTTTTAAATGTGGACCACTATGCTTTTTTATACACCACCAGAAGTCTAAAAGGATCACTTTGATGATCCCAACTCGAGGCAAACCCTATAAATGTGTGTATACTTGAAAACATGTAAATGTGTATAAATTATTGAAATTAAAAAAAGTTTGTATATACCTAAACCGTCGACCACAGCAACATTCAACGAGGTCAGTTTCAGCGAAAATAGGGCTGGTTTTAATTTCTATTTGCCTTTCTCCAAAATCGGTTACCGTACGAAGATTTAAAGTCCAGTTTGCCCAACTATTAAAAATACTTATGTGAAGCTATTATTCCTTACAACTTATAATCACAAGCGACTTGAAACAGTATATATTTGGCCCAGTCGGCTACGACTGCAAAATACACCGACTGCATTGTTGCAGAGGGGTAAGACTCCAACAACGAATGTCCTGGATAGGACACAGAACAATCTGATATTGAGGCACCGGTGATGCAGGAGATTTTAGGAATGTGGAGTGCTGATTTATTGCCATTGGTCCCAGACCCACTCTGGTCTGGAGTAGTAGCACTTGATAGGGTCCTATCTATTGGTTAAATAGAACTGAATAGCGTACTTAAACGGAATTGTTTGAAATAGAACTGTTTATATGTATAAAAATGAATTTAGCATTAAGTAACCAACAATGCTTGATATACCATAAAACCAAACCAAACCAAACCTCCTTCACTAAACCAAAGAAATTTTTGCAAAAAAGTAAACTGACTTTGAGAAATGAGACTCAAATTCTGAAACTTTCGAAGTTATGTAGGGTATGGCAAGTATGGAGGGTATGGAGAGTTTGGAGGGTATGGAGGGTTTGGAGAGTATGGCAGGTATGGAGGATATGAAGATTATGGCAGGTATGGAGGGTATGGAGAGTATGGCAGGTACGGAGGGTATAAAGGTTATAAAAGGTGTCTCTGTTCTTTTGTCAAAGGAATCAAGTGACAGCCTTTTACAGAACTTCTATATTTGTGGAGGGTTTTGAGGGTATGGTAGGCATGGAAGGTATGAATTTCGATTATTCCTATGTTCACTCGGGCCCTGATTTTTTTATAACTGTTAGAGTCACTATAAATAAATCAAATATGTCCGAAACTTATTAGTATTAGATAGGTATAATCAAAACAATACAACTTTGTATTTATCATTAATATTCTTGAAACTAAATTGGATATATATATCAGTAGAATTACGAATAATTACTTGAAGACATAAGTGTTTACAAACGACTGTCATGAGTTACTTGAAACCATAGAGTTACTCACTAAGTATAGATTGACTTCAGTATTAGATAACCCTACAAGGGTTGACGAGACGTAAAACCACGAAAACAACGTTCCGTGGAATCAGCAAAACAACGTTCCGTGGAATCAGCAAAATCATAAAAATGGTTAAAGAAACCTAAGAAATGAGTTACCATTTTTTTTTGTTTTGTTACATCGGTGTAAAGTCATTCAATGAAAATATATCTATCTGTTTCGTCAGGCCGTGAACTTTTCTATACAGATGTCTCTTTCTGGAAAAAAAAAAGAAGCAAATTCTTTTTAATAAATTTCAGATATGTGCTCCTCTCAAGTTAAAAATGTCGAGGCAAATTTCAGGGATTTTTATAATCTGATTCTAGAACATGAAAATGAAATTTGAAATGAATGATTAGAAATTCTATTGAAAGGACGTCCATTATCGAAGCGCAACGTATTCCGATCTCATGCCATTATTCATTGTGCTGAAAATGTGACCTCTGGGCAAAATGTCAAAGCAAAAATATTTTCTTCAAATCCGGTTCTACCAAATGAAGGAAAAGGAACTCAAAGTTTTGTCGGTATTAACGATATATATTCGTCGATGAAGATATTTTCTCTTCAAAATCAGAGAGAAATGATCAAATTGTTTAGGAAAATTGACAGCTTAAAAAAAATTTGAACATTCAGATGTTAAAGTTTCTTAAATTGCATGAAATTTGAAAGTTATATCATTCTGGAAATAGATTTCACGTTGAATTTTGTAAATATATTTTAGAATAACTAACACTGTATTTAAATTTTATATTTGTGTAGCGAAATCACCAACGACTGCCATGTTGGTGATGGCGAATCGCCGGATGGAAAAAGGTTGATTAACTGGTTAATTTAAACGACATATTAACCCGTGTAAGTTTCTTATTCGACAGCGGATTAAGCAATCGTACTCATTGAACATTTATATCTACATTTTTAGTTTAGTTTAAGAATTATTTTGCTCAAAGTCATATTATATTAAGTATTCCTATTCAATACAAATAATTTACTCTCATTTGTAGGATTTCAAGTATTTCTATCAAATACAAATACTTACATCCTTTCACGTAATTATTCTAATTCAATAATTATCATTTGTGTGCACGATGTTCTATATTTCAAGTATCTGATAATAACCCTTTGTAAATAATTATAACTTCAACTAACAATTCTTAATATAAATGATTTACAGCTGTGTGGAGGATTTATTCGACCCCTGGCCCTGCCAGGTTTGATACAAGGTCAATTTAATTTGGGGAATCACAGACGAGATGAAACTCAGAATCCACCCGCTATTACCTTTAGGTTTGCTTTAGGTGTCAAGCAGTAATTTTTTCCCGGCTAAATAAAGTATTTTATTGAGAGTAAGTTTCTCTTGTGGATATTGCCAGGTGGTCAACTTTAACCAACCACGTAAAAACGCCTGGTGAGATGTATATGCGCCAGATGAGTATTACAGCTATATCATATCAAGAATTCTTATCGAAAACGAACAACTTTAACCCATAAATGAGAGCCCAACAGGTACTTATACTCAAAATGGGCCAGAGAATAATTGGGTTATTCATCACTCCCTCAGACCTCCAGAACTTGAGCCTCACTATCAGATGTGATTTTGTGCCATACCCAAGACTCCTCTTTTCTGTAGACTTACTCCTTTGAAAGGTATACTGTCAGGGTATTCTTAGCAATAATAAAAATAATTTAAGGCCAAATAACATAACATCAATCAAAATCTATAAAATTAAAATGAAAAGATATAACAAAATGGATTCTTCAAGTGACTAAGTAAGGAAACTACATGTGATATTATCTTGATACAGTTATGAAGACGGAAAACTTAATCTCGTAATAGTTGTTCAAAATAATGCGATAAAGTCTAATTATATCAAAGTAAAAACTGACTATTCGCAACAGAATAACAAGTGTATGTTGTGTGCGGTGATACATATGAAACAATTAATCACATAAAAGAATGTAGGAAATATGCACCAAAGGAATATAAAAATAGATATGACTGGTTAGGAAGTGTGATCCGCTGGGAATTGTTCAAGTGACTGAAATTGTACCATTCTGAAACATTTTATTAGCACAAAACCGAATCTATCCCAGACAATGAAATGCATAACATTTTCTGGGATTTTAAAATACAAACGGATGACCTTATTCAGACCAAAAGAACAAAAGCCGTTTTTATTAACCAAAAGAAAAAAATGTTATTCATCGGGTTTTGCGGTTTCAGCCGACCCTAGAGTTTACCATATATGACGGCATATAAGACGCACGGGTGTATAAAACGCACCCCAATTTCAAAAACCAATGTACTAATATTAAACGTGATGAAATTAATGAATATTATCAATGATAACATTGTTAATCTGCATAATAGCTCTTTAAATAATGACAATAGGTACACAAAAGTTACTATCAAGTCTAAGCTAATAGCAGTTGCCAGGTAGCTAATTTCGGCCGACTATCGCAAATTTTTAACCTGCATATTGCATATAAATTGCAGGGGCATTTTAAAAGATTTTCTTTATAAAAAAAAATAGGGCATCTTATATGCTGGCAAATACGGTAAAAAAATCTTCAAAAAAGGAGATAAATATCAGGACCTTTCCAGAAAGCTGAAATAATTGTTAAACATGGTGACGGTGATTCATACTGGAATTGTAGCACCTGGAAATTTCTCCAGAAACTGTTAAAGAGACTGTGCAAACTAAAGATCAGAAGAATTGAGACCATGATGAACACAGCACTACTTAAATAAACTCGGATAATTAGAAGAGTCCTATAGACACGAGGAGACTTGCTATTACTCTGAATTCAATAGCCCCACCCACCTATCATTTAAATTAGTGTGGAAAACTTGCATGAATTCAAAAGAAAAGTATACCAATTGAAGTAGCAGTCTTTGGAATGGTTTCTGAAAACCTGAGCAACAGACTGGAGATCTGGGGAAGAATCGAAAACATCCAGACAACAAAATTGTAAATATCAGCCAGAAAACATTGGAAAGTCCTGTAGAGACTTAGTGTCATTCAGATAACAGTAAAAAAAAATTTTCAAGAAATTAAGATTTTGCCATCTTAAAAAATGATATAGGCACAAACCTGAATCTGACCTAGAAAATAAGACACAAAAGTCTCTAAGATTTTGATGGTTTGGTTTGGTTTCTTTGTTTAATGGCATATCAACCTTTGTAGGTTATTTAATGCGAAAGCTATTCTCCTAAAAGAACAGTAGTGGTACTATTTAACCCATAGCTGGGAGGATAAGGGGGTTCATACCTTTCCCAAGGGTATTTGCCCGAAAGTGAATGTAATAGCGCGACTGGAGTACGAACTCACTTACTACGATTCCATCGCTTTAACCATTACACCACGAGGACACCCCTTAGATTTTGAGATTCGAATGGATAATCAAATCATTGTCAAAAGACCAGACCTTCTGTTAATCAGCAAGAAAAAGGAATTTCTCAAATGGATTCCGCCGTTCCAGCGAATCCCCGTGAAAATCAAAGAAAGTGAAAAGAAAAAAAAATTGGATCTTTCCAGTGAGATGAAACAGCTGTGGAATCTGATAATGATAAAAGTTGCATTTGGCATACTTGGAACGGTTCACAAAAGTTTAGAAAAGCAACTAGAGGCATTAAAAATCGAAGGAAGAATGGAGACCATACAGAACACAGCATTGTTAAGATCGACAAGAAGATTCAGGTAAGTCCTGAAGACTTGCTGTCACTCAGACTCTGGTGAAAGATCAACATTTAAAGCTGATGGAAAAATTTTGGAAAAAATGAAATGAAGATAAAGGTGGAAAATGTTTGATCTAAAATTAAAGGGTAAATCAATAAATTAAAAAAAAAAAGATGATTATTCACATATAAAGAAGAAAGGAAAACGGAGGTATTCAGAAAGACCAACGAAAATCCATTGAGTCTAACCATGTCAGTCTCTGCACCTGATTGGAGAGAAATACAATGAATACGAAAGAGAAAAAAACTAGCCGATTGATTGAGGCAAATGACTATCAGCACTGATGCTAGGTTGTTGACAATTCGATAGTGTCAGGGTGGGACATCGTCTTTCTTTGCAGATGCCTCGGGAAATATGCAGACGTCATTGTGCATCAAGTGCATCAATTCGTATCATTGCGATATTGATTCAGGAATCGGTTCTATTCCCCTTTATATAATGTCTTTTGCCAAAAGAATTTCGCCAGAGTTGTGCTGCGAACGCGAAAATCTATTCAACTTACTGCCCTGGCTTTGGCACTCTTTGGATTTTCATTTGTATAGAGTGTCTTTAGGAAACCAGAAGAGAAACCCGTGATTATTATTATTATTATTATTATTATTATACTTAAATACCGATTTTGGTGACTGGTAAGGCTGATTTTGACTCAAATCCTCTTCCTAGAATCCATATTTCAATTAACTAGCGAATTCACTGCACGTACAAAGCCCTACTTGCGTCTGGTATGCTTTGTGACAAGCCCACTACGCTCACACCATTGCCTGCTACGTAAACGGAATCTTTCTTTCATGGAAATAAAAAGGCAGCTTGAATTCATACAAGGTTCATCTAATAAATTATATGAATTTTGATCAAAGTAGACGGCAATTACACAAGAATGCTACGTGCAATCTTAAACAAGTCCTGGCGGCAACACCCCACAAGACACCAACTGTACGGCCACCTGCCCCCTATCACGAAAACTATTCAAGTTAGACGAACCAGACATGCAGGACACTGCTGGAGAAGCAGGGACGAACTCATAAGAGATGTACTCTTATGGACCCCCACACATGGCCGTCCAAAAGCAGGACGACCAGCACGAACATACATTCAGCAGCTATGTGAGGATACGGGATGTTGTCCTGAAGACCTACCTAAGGCGATGAACGATAGGGAGGAGTGGCGAGAGAGGGTCAGGGATATCCGTGCTACCTGCGCGATATGATGATGATGATGATGATGATGATTTACAGATGCAACTTTTTTCAAAGTCATCATTGCTGATGCGTCCTTTCATGTCACAGAAATTTCTTTTCACATCATGGACTCTCTTTTCCATATGCTTCTCCGAAAACATAACAGTTTATTTAGAAAGTTCATATAGTTTGCTTTTCTCAGCAACCCAAAATTTAATAACATAACTCTCTTCAAGCATGGAACACTCTCCTTGATTTGCCACTATTGGACATGTCCTCTATACTTTCATTTTGCTCGATAAAAATAATGTTTGCTATAAAGCAATTCCAAATAATGCAGAAATTACATTTATGGAAAGAAAATTGCCATTGTATGTTTGCTATTTGAATTTCTACTTACCTGCTTGATTTTATATTTTTGATTTTTTTTTAAGCATTCACTGCAGATGCATGTGTCATTAAGAGGAAATGTTTAAAAAGATATCTGGCAGAATAAGCCACTTCCTGTATATATATATATATATATATATATATATATATATATATATATATACATATATATATATATATATATATATATATATGTGTGTGTGTGTGTGTGTGTGTTTATTTATTTATTTATTCAATATGAACAAAGAGAATTTGTTTTGACTCAAAAAATATAATCATCTTCTGAACCAAAAATATCAGGCTGTTATTATTCCAACGGAATATTATACAATCAGGAAAGACATTACTTATTACAAAATTCTTCAGCATTTTATCTTTTTTTTTTATCGTTTAAAATATTCTGTCTATTGTCATCAACTTATTGTTTATATTGTTTGTGAATTTAACTAAACCGAAGACAATAGTCCGAAAACTCAAAATGATAAAAACAATCAAGTTTCACTTTGAATCGCTATAAACTAAAATATCATCCAAAAAATACACTTCTTATAAATGCAATTAGATCTTTTCTTCCGATTTTGGTTGCTACTGTTGAACGGCAATTTGCACGCGCGCACGAGCGTGTGTGTGTGTGTGTGTGTGTGTGTGTGTGTGTGTGTGTGTGTGTGTGTGTGTGTGTGTGTGTGTGTGCATGTATGTGAGTGTAAAAAAATGGATTTGCACACATTTTTGTATTAGAATACGAAGTTTTTCGGTAGTTCCTTGCCTGTTGAAAAGAAAAGAGTGTTCTAAACCTCCGGACACTATATGGTAAAATGTTATTTTGGGGGGCATTTTTTTCATTTATTTATTTTTAAGCTTCGGGTTTGTTAACAAATCTTAGGTGGTCCAGTAACAGCTGCTTTAAATTTTTGACTGTTCTAATTATCTGTCAGGATTGAATCGGCGTTTCAGAGAACTCCTCTATTTATTTCTTCGACGAGCAAATATCATTTATTAAATTTAGTGCAACATATCGACACCAAAAACGTATTTATGACATAGTTCTGCCTGACGTTCGCTTCAAATGTGTATTATTATTTTGAATCGTCTGTTACCAAAGGGCAGACCCTAAAAAACATCTGATTCGATCACTTGGCACCTGAGGCACCCCTACAATAGGGAATGCCGATAGGATAAAGCATGTTTTTTTAGGGTAGCGTGTGTCTCGATTCGAGCGTAGCCACTAAAAAAAATGACCTTATTTCAAATCCTACCCTGTGGGATATTGGATAAAAATCAATAATATGATCTTGCCTGGCGTTCGTGTCAAGTAAGTGTCGTTAATTCTAATCGCCTGGTAACCAAACCGTCCCTCCAGACAATATCTACTTGGCAGGGGTGAGTTCATTGCTTGGAATACTCGAATACCAATGGGATCAAGCTTTTTTTTGAAAAGTCATGAGTCTAGATTCGTCCGTGGCTCCCTATGATAAAACGCACTTTTATTATTAATCGACTCGGTGGGAAGTCGGCTAAATTTCATTAATAACAAAGGCTAGATCCTCTTTGCTTTTTTTTTTTTGGCCGGGGGCGTCTAGCGTTAGCTCAATGTAGGCGTCATTTAATTGATTTCCTCGTCTCTAGGAGGCCTTCACCTCAAGCATTGACAGCTTGTTAGGGCTGAGTTTGTCACTTGGTGCCTAAGGCACCATACAATTAATAATCCTGAAAGAATCCAGCATTTTTATCATTGCTACACATGAGTCGATTTTGGCGTGACTTTTCGCAATGTAATGACTTTTTGTGTTATTGCTTAGTTCATGAGGTGCCCTAAAAGGAGAATGCCGACGGGACTAAGGAATTTTTGTAATAGCAACGCATTTGTCTATTCGTGCGTGGCTCTCCACAATAAAATGATCTTGTATCAAATGGATATTTAACCAACTTCGCACTTATAACATTACATATTTTTAGACATCATTAATTGTCTGATTTTGTTTGCAGTTTAATAGCATATCAACTTTCTTGGGTTATTTAAAGCCAAATCCATCCTTCTAGAACAGTAGTGGTACTATTTAACTCGCAGTTGGGAGGAATAAGAAGGTTCATGCCTTTCCCAAGGGTATTTGTCCGAAAGTGAATGTCATAGCGGAACTAGGGTTCGAACTCGCTTACTACGATTCCGCAGTCTAGCTCTTTTGCCATTACACCACCCAATGGCCCGAGTTTATATGTACACCAAAAAATTTGAAAACTGTTTATATAGCTTTTTTATCCAACAAAATACGCTTATTTATTAAATGACCCATGTATTTTTTATTTACCTCTTTTAATTTCATGAAATATCTAAAATATCATTTATATGATAAAATGTTTAATTCTATTTAAACAGATGAATGAATAATAGTTGCAAATTTCATGGGGGAGTGCATCTCGTTGTCTGTAAAAAATGCAGTCAGAATATTTTCAGTCACATCACCAGGGACTTGCTCCAGGGAAGTTGGTTTTCTTGGAGGAACTGTTTTCGCGTAGAATTGTAGTCTAGACCCGGTATGTAGAAATGTAACGTGTCTGTGAATTCATTCCCCTCTCCTCCTTTTTGAACGAATGGAGAAATTGAAACATGCCGCGAATTTACATAAACACGAAAAGCGTGACATTGCAAAGATGTCATTGAAAACACATTCTCTTTCCTTTTTTCCCCTCCCTAATTCTTTTTTTTTTTTTTTTTTTTTTTTTTTTGTAAATTTCTATTTCAATAGAATAAAGTATTTGCCAGAATCAGTGAAGTGAGATGAATACACTGTCTGAGCAGAAGACCAGTTCCAAGACAAAACGTTCCCCTTGAATAATCTACAGGCTTTGAAAATAAGAAATAATCGATAGCAGATCTTTTAAAAGACATTCTATAATAACAGAAATAATAGAAAGAAGTGAATGTCACTGACAATTGAAAAAACATATCACGTGTAAACCTTTACATTTGTTAACGCATTACTTTTCCGTGACAATGATTCTAAATATTCTCTATTGTATATTTCTCTCAAGCAACAGTGTTGGGGGATCTGAGCAACTTTCATGGAGATCGTAGAATGTAGATAATACCGAGATAAAAATTTAGTTTTATGACGATGATCGAATACAATTAATGTGATAAAATTTAGTTTTAGGTCGATGGTAGAATGTAATCAAAATTGAGATAAAATCTACATTCATGACGATGGGGGAACGCAATTAACATATAAGATGCAACGGTGCATAAGACACACACCAACATCAGTATAGCAAATCAAGAAAAAAAAAAACAAAGTACTAATATTAAACTTGATGAAATCAATATAATGGATATTATCAATGATAATACTTTTAATCAGGCTTTTAAAAAATGACAATAGGTATATTAAACGTACTCAATAGTCTAAGCTAATAGGAGTTGCCAGGTAGCAAATTTCGGCTGGCTATTGTGAATTTAAAACTTACATATGGCATATAAGACGCAGGGTAGTTTTAAAATATATTTTCAGTTTTAAAAAAGTGCCCCTTATATACCGTCAAATATATTGATATCATGATAAAATTCAGTTTCATGACGGTGGTAGAATGTAGTTAGAATTGATATAAAATTCAGTTTGATGATGATGCTAGAATGAGATCAAAATTGACATAAAACTAATTAAATAGTGATGGTAGAATGAAGATAATATTGTGATAAAATTTAGTTTCATGGCAATGGTAGAATTTTGTTAATATCGTGATTAAATGAAAACAAATACTAGTATAACAATATATTAAGTCATTTTCTTATACTTACCTACAAAAATTTTCAGTCTTTGGTTTAGGTTTATTTCTAACAACATATCAACTCCTTATATATCATTAAATGCCGAAATTTGATTTTCTAAATGGTTAATTGTAATCATAACAATATTAGTAATGTTCTATTGGATTTTCCGTTTTAAATTTTACGTATTTTGTCTAGTCATTTGTTAGCATACAGTAATATGATACTATGTTTTCCTAGCTAATAAATTAATTTGCGCGGATATATGGTTTCAAGTATTCCTTCCTAACACAAATAATCTATCCAGAATAATGATGTTTGAAGTAATTATTTCTGTTAAGAAGTAAGCATTTGATTACGCACAATAATAGGATGCTAAATATTCATAAGGATTCCTAAAAATTATCCAGGGCTTTAAGGTTTCAAATAATTAGTCTTATTTAAGAATAATCATTTGTTTCCATACAGTTATGCAAGTTGAATCAATTAAAAAAAAATCTTTACACAATGTTTACAGCTGAATAATTTCAAGAATCATTAACATTAATAATCCCATTTAATAATCATAATTTCTTTTCACTCAGTAATCTGGTTTTACCCATTCCTATCCAATATTAATACTTTTAAAACCTATCAATTTGACCCAATGATGAGACCCTAAAAGGATTTACCACTTTGGATAAGGGTGGACTTGAAGGAAATGACTAGGAATACATCACACAGCCTAAAGCACAAGAACCAAGGCCTCCCAACCAGTTGAAATTTAATTTAAGACCCAGGACACAGTCAGTTTTTACCATGAAACAAAGGAGACAGGTTTGGTCATGTAACAATATACCAAACTGATTCAAATAACTCTATCACGTGATCAATTGTGAAATAAACGAAGTGAATCGACAACTCAACTATCTTCTCAAAAATGAACAGATAGATTGCAAAGACATTGATTTGTGCGAAATGAAACTCAACCGTTAAGAATGTTGCCTCCAGGATTTGTCCAATATAGCTCGTAGCATTCTTGTGCAATTGCCATCAAGCGTTTTCTCCGTGCGCTTGGTCAGCGTCTACGTGGTGCATCTATATAGCAGTGTTGACACTACCGCAGCTTGGAAAAAGCGGCGGTTTATTTTATCGAATAGGTCTGACTTCCATATGACTGATTGCCTATCGATAGCTGTCCATTCGTTGGCTAGTCGCATATTGATGCGATTTTCGGTAGATGAGACGCTACTTCTGTGGCAGGTGAATTTATCCACAATTTTCAGAGACCTACCATACAGTGTGGAGATGTCGCCTCTTTGATTAAGGCACGTGTATTCTGTTTTGTCTGCGTTCACATGGAGGGCTATGCCTCCTGCTGTTCTTTTCAGACTATGCAGCCGGGATTCGGCTTGGGCGGGTGTATTTGCCAGAAGCGCTATGTCCTCAGCTTAGTCCACGTCCGTAATCTTTAGTGCGGAGTATCGTCTGCTTCTTGTCTTTGACAACGTAAAGCCATTTTCTTTCATTACATATATCGACGTTCAAAGCACGTATTCCAGGCAGATAATAAACAGGTATGGGGTTAATGTGTCCCTTTTGCTGCACAATGTGACAATGCCAAAGAAGTCGGTGTCTCCATTGGCTGAGTGTACTTTTACGTTTGTATTTTTATAGAGCATCATTACGACTGCGTCAATTTCTTGTGGGAAACCGTAGGCGAGAAGTATTAGCTGCATTTTCCCTCTCTATATGGAGTCAAATGCTTGGAGAAATTTACAAATACTAATGTCGCCTAGAAGTTTTTTTGCACGTAACTTTTATATATTACACACACTTATACGTATACACGCGAATATATATATATATATATATATACCGAGAGAGAGAGAGAGTGAGAGAGAGACAGATACATGTACATATATATATGAAGACGGATATATGCCGTATAAGACACATACACACACATATAAATATACACTCCTACACGCAACACTCTCTATATTAATGTAGATGTCTGCATGTATGTGTATATATGTATGTATACGTACACACATATCCATACCGACACACACACACACACAAACATATATATATATATATATTTATATATACACTTCGGCTGGGGTGGAAGAATACATCAATTCAATCGCTGTAGATGGGTAAATACCTTCCAACGATTGTCTGGCATATGACATACATATGATTGATTACATAGAACTGGCACTTTGTGTTCGCCTATTCTGTCTTTAATCCGTTCACGTCTCCTTATAAGTCTTTTAACTTTTGAATTGGATGAATTTATGAAAACTACCGAATTTTTCTTAAGTAGTTTTGGCCGTGGAACCCTTATAATAAAATGACAAACACAATGAAAAGTTATGAATATTCATGTAAGAATTAGGAGCAAGAATAAAAGGGAAGTGAATTTATAAATGATGAAAAATTTACTTGAGATTAGGGGAAAAATTACTGGAAATGTGCTTTAGGCATTTGAGAATATAACTGTTATAGTCGAAGTTTATCTGGTTTAAAGACAGTTTCATTGATATATATATATAGATAGAACTTCAAGAATTTGAAGATTTTGTTTTTTCTTTTGTGCAATATAAAGATGTTTGCAGTTAGAATTTGTCTGTATTAGGAGGTAGTATATGAATTTATTCTTAGACATTGAGAGGTAAGACCTGTGCCGGAAATGTTGATATACATTCTCCCTGGTGATATGAAGGCCATGACTTTAACCACTAAACCAGCAGTGGATATTTTCTGAACATTCTAGTAGTCAAATAAAAACCTGTATCTACCGATTACAAATAACAAAACATAAGTTATTTATTTTAAGCTGTTACCCTATTTTAGTTTGTTTATTTCTCTTTCAAACAAAAAGAGAAGCATATTTTGAGTAAAAAAAAATAGTTTAGTTATTTTTTGTCAGAGATGTAGTCTCAACCAATTTTTCTCCATTTATTCATTTATTAGTGTTGGCCATAATTTCGTATCTTAGCAACCAGACTCCTCTTATTACCGTTATTTTGAATTATGAGATCATAATCATTCAGACATTTTTTTGAAGATTGTCTGAAGATTTTCAAATCAATTTTGTCCCTACTGTCTAAATAGTCATGTCTTTTGATCTTGATCAAATTTAGCAAGGGCCAACTCACTGATTGTCACCTCTGCAAATCGAATGTGTGAAGAATAATATTCGGGAACTTATTTTATTCTTAAAAATGTAATTTATTTTCTATGGCAGAGTCATGACAAAATTATATTCGAAACAAACAAAATCTAGCATCTTTGATAACTGCGTCGATAAAAGCTTCCATTTTAAACAGGATTTTAGTAATGTATTTTTAGTTGCTTATTTTCAATTTCTGTTCTTTCATCTCCGAAAGAAAATCTCTCAAAGTCTGTCAACCATGAATATAAAGTTTGGTGCAAAATAAAATTTAATTTTGAATTTCTAATATAACTATTTTTTTTTCTAGGAATTCTCAAAATTAGTCGGGCTGTTATATACTCATCTACAACATGATAACGACACAATAATAAAGATGCAATGATAATGACAGACGCAATGATAAAGACGCAGGAAGACTTCTTTAACAATATTTTTACCTCTCATTTTATTGCAAGGGTTCGAAAGGGTTGTTCAAGGTTTGCGTGTGAGAGGGAGCTGGAGAACGAACATAACTGAAATATTTTGACCCCAAAACTTATGGCCGTCAACGTTGTGTCTTTCTCGTTCTTCTGATGCTCAACCGGAGCCCTGGGGTCCACTCTGTTGGGTGCTGGCTTCCTTTACTGCATCTTATCAGCATCTTCTCTGGACCCCAATTCATCAGGGCTTTCCGAGGGCCCCTTCGGCCGGATGTGACTTTCCTCACCACATCTCGTCTTCAACTCCGTCCGATCTTCAACTCAGTTATATAATCGTTCTACGCCCACTCGATCTTTGAAATCGAATGTTTAATCCTCATCAAGCGGAAATAACTGTCATGCAGTTCAGAGGTTACTTTCTTCCGGTGCATCACTCTGTAGTGGCACAGTGGGACCTTCACCTTGTCCCATATTATCAGCCTTAATCCGCCCACGCGATCTCTTTCGATTACTGGCCATTGGAATATGTCACTTCCTTCCGGTGCATCACCTTGGAATAGCATTTTTGGGCCGGGTCGAAGGTCAAAACATTACAGGGCTATTTACTTATTAGGAATAAGAACATGCTCAGGATGTTGTGGTTATCGTCGTGGGAGGTGTACTTGGTCACTTGAGTTCAAAACCTTAACGAAGATGAGTACATTTTACTTATCCCTAATATCTCTGAAAAAAAAAGGTACGAATCCAGATGGTTTACCCAATTTATCGGGAAATTGTAAGATAGACTTAACCCTTTAACTTTGGTACGGCAACTAGTGTGAGAGAAAGAAAATTCAAGATATACTTGGAGAGTCATGGACCATGCGAAACCACTCCTGCCCAAATACATTAGTAGCAACACTGCAACCAAAGCGGATAACTATTTGAAGCAGGGAAGGATTTATTACTTCCGTGTCGTGGAGACCTTCAAAAAGGCGAACAAACAAATAGATGTGATCATTTCCCATACTTTACTAAACCGAATATTGTCTCAGATTACAAGAAAGTTTGCCTGACAGCGCCTATCATCTCTCCTTGAGACATTTGGTAAGTTGCCCTGGTACCAGTAGGAAGGGACGATCCTGAATTGACCAAACATTTGGTTTTCTGTTCAGTGTTTTCCCCCTTCTAGAATTGTTGCTCTGCTAAAGCTCAAGTAAACAATCTATCCTACTGTGAAAAAGAAGGCATCGGTTCATGACTCTCTCAGGGGTCAAGTATTAAAGGAAACTATGACCGTTGTTCAGAATTTGAACTTGGTAAATTCAATAGTAACTAAGGTAAGATCTCCTACATAACTACTATATCTCATAAGGAAATACACACCTATTAATCCATAATAAAAAATTAAATTTCCTCTAAGCCTAAGACACCAGGATTTTAATTTCTAGAGAAAAATTATACAATCAAAACGAATAATTTTCAGTTATATTTATTACCTAAGTCAAAATAAAAAAGAGGGTTAACCTTTATATATATATATATATATATATATATATATATATATATATATATGTATATATATGTGTGTGTGTGTGTGTGTGATTTCATTTTTGGTTACATAGTCTCAACGCCGTAGAGCTAGGAAACTCAAGGGGTCCATATAGACTCTTGGTGGGGGAATAAAATTTTGACTTTGAGGATAAAATCATAGCGGTTCACAATGGGTGAATTTACTATATACAACTTAAAATTTAGTGGAGCCATACAACTGTTTCAAATTCAAAAGATCTGATTGAATTTACCAGAAAACTCATCTCTGAATCTTCACAAAAGAATAAATTTGCAACAATAATCATTATTTTCTTCTAAGAAACACATTTTTTTCATGTAATAAACAAATATTGATTTTATATAAATAGGTTCTTTCGGGTTATTTTCACAATTTCTCTTCAAAAATTGTCAACAGTGACATTGTCTTGAAATACCTTTTTAGACGTAGCTTAAATCAATAAAAATATATTTCTTCAAATCTTTCTCTTTGTATTCATGGAATATCGAAAAGGTGCATATACAGTACATTACTCATATATTTTTTATAAAAATCTAATTTCCTTATAAGCAAAATTGAACTTTTTTCATATCTTGTGGAACATTATACAACCGAAAGAAATATTACAAGGATAAGTCATAGGTTTTGCAATATTTTCTTACGTGCCAGTTACGTAGTCAACATATACTTTCCATGTTGGGCCATAACGCCGCTGAAGCAATCAAAAACATTTAATTCGTGAACGAACAGGGTACAGTTGATCACAGCACTGTAACTAGAATGTTCAAGAAACCCCACTCAGGTTGCGAGAACCTCGAAGATTAGGCAATATCAAGTAGGACTAAAACCATGTATTCTGAGATCGTACTTATTCAAATCAGGAGAATCAGGCATTTCACAGTCCTGTGTGTTTTGTGACGTTCATGACCTCGCTAAACTGCATCCAGAAGCTGCCAAATTGTCATTTGCGTTACCGAATTATCACAAAAAGTTCGACTCATCCTAGTATTATTAATTACTGGCAAACCTTACAATGAAATAATAACCAAAAACATGAATATGAAAGTATAAAAGAAAATACGTACACACTTAATGAACACCTACGCTAATTTATTCTCAAGTCACTATTTTAGATGTCACAATAGAATAGTTATTTACAGAGTTTAATTTGGATGTGGCACAAGGCCAGAAGTATATGGAACCCACTAAGAACCTCCAACTTATTTTGGTCTACAAATTTTTATATGGACAAGTTTACTACTACTACTACTACTACTACTACTAATAATAATAATAATAATAATAATAAGAAGAAGAAGAAGAAGAAGAAGAAAGTACGTCGACCTTGCTAGAGAATTGAAAAAGCTGTGGAACATGAAAGTAACGAATGTGCCTATTGTGATTGGTGCTTTAGGCACAATAACTAAAGGACAATTAAAAGGCCTGGAGGACTTGGAAGTTGGCGGTCGGGTAGAGGCTATGCAAATGACAGCATTGCTGAGAACGGCCAGAATACTGAGACGAGTCCTGGAGACTTGAGGAGACTTGCTGTCACTCAGACTCCAGAGAAAAACCATCAGCTACCGATGCTGTGAAAAACTCTAATGAGAAAAGATGATAATATAAGACTAGATACAAATGGGTGGGTAAGGTGATACACTGTGAATTGTGAAATAAATTTACATTTGACCATACAACCAAATGGTATATTCACAACCCACAATCCGCCTGGGATGATAAGATGCACAAAAGTCTCTGAGATTTTGATATACTATAGCATCCCCTAATCTCGTCCAAACGACCAAACCTTGTGATAGTCAACAAAAAGGGAGGATTTACCAAATTGTGAACTTTGCCGTCAAATTAAAAGAAAGTAAAAAGAGAGAAAAATATCTAAACCTGAAAACGAAGGCGCCAGTGATACCAATAGTAATTGGAGCACTTGGAACATTTCCTAAAGGATTGATAGACATGGAAATAAGAGGACGAGTGGAGACCATCCAGTCTACAACATTATTAAGTTTAGCCAGAATACTGAGAAGAATCCTGGAGAATTGCTGTTACTCAAAATTTAGTAGGAAACCATCAGCTAACGCGGCTGTGAAAAACTCGAAAAGTAGTAAAAATAATAACAATGATACACGTGCGATTTTGACACACAAACAGATCCCCCAATCGAAGCTAAAAGACAATAGCTAGTATTAAGAAACAAGAAAAGAACATAGTTGGAGACCCTGGAATATTCTCGAAGAAAGATTTGAAAGTGTCCAGTATCGTTTTTTTTTAAAGGAAGACGAAAAGCTGAACTCATATCTGAATTTTGGCAGATTCCTGTGAAACTTATAGAACATGAACATGATAGAAATTGTCTTTGTAACCCATGGAATTTTCCCAGAGAACCTGGCAAAGAGACTAAATGAACGGGAGATTCGAGGAAGAATTGAAACCATTCTGATTTCAGAATGGCTAAAATCGGCCAGAGACCTGAGGAGACTTGCACAATCATATCCTGTTAAAATCATCTAAGCTGGCGTGAAAAGCTCGTTAGGAATAATAATAATAATAATAATAATAATAATAATAATAATAATAATAATAACGACAAAACTGTGAAATATAAAAATAACGGTATTAACAACCATAGTTGTTGCACTTGAAACACTTCGCAGATGTTTTTTTTTTAAGTACAGGAGAAACCGAAGATCAGAGGAAGGATGGAAATAATGCAGACCATAGTATTGTTTAGATCGGCTAAAATACTCAGGACAGTCCTGGAAACCTGAAGAGACTTGCTGTCACTCAGATTGCGCTGAATAGACCACCAGTTCGCAGGTGTAAAAAAATTCACAAAAAGAATGATGATATTAACAACATCAAACGTTGATGTGCAAATCTCTCAAATAATTTATAATTATGATATGCCATAAATAAATAAAATGAGACACTAGCGTTTGAACACCGATCGCCAGTAAACGAAAATGGCAGACCATCATATAATATAAATAGAGGTACTGTGCTTTTAGAGCAAGTCCAGTTCCAGCCATTTGACTTCAATCGTAGCACACTGGGCCTCAATACACTTCGGTCGGCCGTGTATACTTCGGATGTGTCTTGGCTCTTGTGTCTGTAGGTCAGGCCTGCTTGACAAGGGTGCTGTGGAAGTCTAGCATTTGTTCCACGTGGCTAACATCGAGGTATATTGGGTCTCGGGGGACCATCATCCCAGGCTCTCACCCACCCCAGCCGGGCTTGATTAATCGTTTAGGGAATGAGGCACCACTTTTTTGGGAAATGCCGACGGAACCAAAAGCATTTTTAGAGCCACCGGGCGTGTCTGGGTTACAGCTCTGCACCCTTCGTTAAAAACCCTTTGTGTCATATTTTGGCATGGTTGGATGCCAAACAAATACTAGGACTTCAATCATGTCTTGACCGGTACACTATACGTTCAAAGCGATTCTGTTATTGTTCGAGACAAGGCGATAGTGTTACGGATAGTAACATACTTTCGTTTGTCTTATTTTGTGTTTAATGTACTAATTTCAGTTGGAAAGAGATGCTTATGCTTTTAATAGATTGTTGTTTCATTCTTTTTTATGTATATGTGAGCGTTATTAAAAGATGACTGTATAAGCTTCCATTAGAGAAAATAAATCCAATGATTTTGGTTTATACATGTCTTTAATTGGAATCATTTTGAGATGAGGCTATTTAATCTGAGAATTAATTTTTATTTATTGCGGTATTTTTTTCCTCATCTTGGTAGTTTTTATGTTGTTTCTTCTTTCACTACGTTTCGGCCAAATTTCACCTCTGGCCTTCTTCGGGTGATTTAACGCGACCTTGGATTGGAATGCTGAGTCTTCTAACCGTATCACCAGTAATTACTGCCTTCCATAGTTGTTGTCTATCACACCACGTTTTTGACCGTGGCGCAGCGGGTAGAGGCGTTGAGTCTCTACGGTTCCAGGTGAGCATTGTCAGAAGATAGCGGTTTCAAATCCTATCCAAGCCGGCCAGAGGTTTATTTGGTCAAAAACGTGGCGCGAGAGACAACAACTATGGAAGGCAGTAATTACTGAGGATACGGTTACAAGACTCATCATTCCTATCCGAAGAAGGATAGAGGTGAAATTTGGCCGAAACGTAGTGAAAGAAGAAACAACACAAAAACTACCAAGATAAGGACAAAAAGTCCGCAATAAATAAAAATTAATTCCCGTTTTTGGTTTAGAAGAAAATTAAGGGTAAAAAAAAACCTATCATATTGTATTTATTCATAAATGATCATATTTGTGTATGCCTTTTATTTAACAATTCTAACACAGTTTGTGTGCGGCACGAGGCTAATTTTTAATGAAAAAAATTAAATGTTTTCCCACTCATAGGATTATTGATCTATCAAGGCTAAAAAATTCAGTGTACAATTTCGTCTATTGCAGGCCAAGAAATGATCGATTCCTGCCATTTGTTCGAAATTAAAGTCAAGTCCATGACCTGAACTCTGGTCGCCAAGTCCAAAAGCTTCGATGTTTGTCCTTACACCACCACTAATCTCCAGTGTATATATATATATATATATATATATATATATGTGTGTGTGTGTGTGTGTGTGTGTGTGTAAAATGTGATCGAAGCTAATATGACAGAACAGGTATGAAACAAATAATATAATTATAAAAACGAATTGTTTTGCTTGCAATTTGCAAGTAGTCAGCGCATGACTTGAGAAAAAAGGGATGGTTTGTATTGTAGATTGTTCAACAACTTTAACACCGAATGTTTTAAAAGTGATTGTTTTCAAAAGGAAAATGCATTTTCGACACAATCTCATCCCTTATTAATATGGTTAATTGGTTTATAGGTATATTTAAGGAGACAAAACAAACAGATTTGATAATTTTATAAAACTTCCAGCCAAGAAGAGGGCACGTTTAAAAGGGTTTTCTTCTCAGCATTATGTCAAGTAATAATTTTGATGGAAATGATGGAAGATGATCCTGTCTTACAAGATCACTCAATTGATTCAGTTCTATATCCAAAGTTGACAAACAAAGCAGAGAAATACCTGCCTAGATATAAATATATTATTTTAAACTAAGGAAAATCTACCCTTAGTTTAATCGTTTATACATATAGGAGCAAAATTTCCTACAGTTTTTTGCTGTCTCTTTTGATTTTAATCTAATGTACATGTCTGATTTCAAACGTGAAAATCTGTCGGTGGGTTTAGAAAACCACCACCCAATAAAAGAGATGTTCTAGTTTAACACAAAACTGCGTCTGGTAGTGATATTCCAGTTTTGTAAACTCTCAGGTCCACTCGTACTAAGTGGAAGTATCTGTCAGGGTCCAAACCTTAGATGAAATTGAACTGAAAATTACTCAGCTTTGATAGGACCACGAGAAAAAAAAAATAAGGAAAAAAAATCTTCACAAAAACTATAAATATGAACGTAAAACAAAATATTCCGATTGCATTAAATAACCCTTAACGTCTGACATGACGTTAAAAATCAATCATTGAACTTAGGATTAACGAAGATGCCTAAAAGTTTGTCCAAGGAATATTCCCTAGGATTCTTATTGACAGCGCCAAATGAAGGAAAGGGAAATATCAAATCCAGGAAACGATCTTCGTAGTTACTGTTTGAGAAAATGAAACCAGTGACCCAATTTCAAACTCTGTAAAAAAGTTGTTGGCAATTCATGTTGTGCTACTGCCCTTGTAGTATAGGACCAAAAAAATTAAAACGCTGTGTCTGATAAAAAGAAATGAATTCACAGAAAAGAAACACTCGAAACTTGAATCTCAAGGAAGAAAATAGCAGTCGTTTTATTTTCGGGAATTACAGCGGACTGTTGTTAAAATGTTCGTTCAATAGCCTTCTTCCTCGCCTTTTCTTTACCTTTTTTGTTTTGTCGCTATCAAACGTCTTTTTTCTTTATCACTCTTTCCCTCCGTGCACTTTACCTAGCGTTCGTAGAAAAGGTTCATCTTCTTCTTCTTGGCGATGGCGGCGGCGTTTTTATCGTCGGCCTGTTGATGTTTATCATAGCAGTCGGATTGCTATGACAGGCTCAAAGCGTCGTGCGGCGTGCGCCACTGTTGAAACCTGTTTGAAAACTTGTCTTGAACTGCCCAAAATCTCGCTACTTGATTTTCTTTTATAGCGATTTGATGGAATCAATTCGAAGGTTCCCGAAGGTTCGATGCTCACCAGTGGAGCAGTAGTGTAACACGTGAAAGTTCACGCACTCTTTTTTCTCTACAGGTCACTCTACCAGCACGAGCGAGGTTAGTGACATTTTTTATCGTCAGACCTTTGTACCCAATGACTAATGACGGCTGATGTGGTCAAATGTTCTTTTAACCTTGAGAACGCCGCAATTTAATGACGGCACCCGTCCGTAATATTACAAAAGCATGAATTTATCTGTTCCCTCTCTTTTGCTTCTTCCTACCTGTAGTCGTATCAGTAGTATGGTATGGTCATACCCCTTCGGCTAACAAAATTCTTGGAGGAAAAGCTTGCTAGAAACTACATGAGGATGTTGTGTGCTGTTTTTTCACAAATCCTTGAAGTAGCACGCTGCAAGACTGAAAATGTAGGGCTACTTACCACCCATCTGGTAAAAATTTCAAATAAGACGAGCAAGACATGCTGAATACAAGTGGAGAAGTAAGTGTTATATACTCATCTACAGCATCACAACGACCCAATAATTAAGACGCAGTGACAAAGACAGACGCAGGCAGGAAGGATGCAGGAAGACTCCATTAACAAATATATTTACCTCTCACTTTATTTGTAAGGTTTCGAAGAGTTATTCAAGGGTTGCATGTGAGAGGGAGCTGGAGATCGAACATAACTGTAATATTTTAAACCCACTGTTATGACCGTCACGTTGTGTCTTTCTTGTTCTCTTGATGCTCAACCGGAGGCCTAGGGCCCACTGCTGGATGCTGGCTTTCTTTATTGAATCTTATCAGCATCTTCTCTGGGCCCCAAACTCCATCGGGGTTTCCGAGGGCTCCCTCGGTCGTTTGGGGCTTTCCCTACCACCCCTCTCTCCAACTGTCTGGAACTCTACTGGTAACTGCTCTGGCTCGTCGAACTCAACTGGATTATATTATCGTTCGACTCCCACTCGATCTTTGAAATCGAATGTTTAATCGTCATCAAGCGGAAATAACTGTCATGCAGTTCAGAGGTCACTCTTTTCCGGTGCATCACACCGTAGTGTACCATGGGAATTTTTTTTTAGCTCGTCCCATTTCATCAGCCAATTTCCGCCCACGCGATTTCCTCTCATAACTGCCATTTGAATGTGTCACCTCCTTCCGGTGCATTACCTTGAATGGCATTTTTGGCCAGGTCAAAAGGTCAAAAATTTAACATAAGGACGAACGTATAAGCTGCGTTGTCTGATAGACTTCTTCACATGGACACAACAAATTTGGTCGATAAGGGAAAAATTTACATTCATCAGCTCAGTGCAGACACTGGATGCCGTTATGATGACTTATATAGAGTAATAGCTAATAGAGATGGATGGTGACAGAGACAAGGGAATTCAAGTTATCAGAATATGCCCACGTCTCATAGAAGGCGAACTCAATTCAATTCAGCTTCATTTTGCTTATAAATTGCCCCTCTCTCATTTAACCCTTAGCAGAGGTTTCAGTTTGGTTGGATTGGTTGATTTTTTATGGCATGACAACCATTGTAGGTTATTTAATGCTAAACCCTGTCCACACACACACACACACACACACATATATATATATATATATATATATATATATATATATATATAATTTCTAAACACATTTTGTAGATAACATTCTTAAATGAGCCTGAGCTCATTTTGAACACAGTTAAATACTTTCAAGTATTATTATATAACAGACACAATTTAACATCATTCATTTGTTGGCACACAGATTGTTTTATTTTCCCCCTTCATAGAACCCTATCAGGTGCTCCTACTTCGGGTCAGACTTGGGAGCAATGGCAATGAAGGAGTATTCTATATTCCCCAAATCTCCAGGGCTCTATCAAAGAGTTTAATCTCCCCTTGGTGAAGGGGTTGCGTGAATACACACTAAATCTTGGTCACCACTGAATTACTCAGATTTCGCTAACAATTGATAGTGATGATTAGTACCGAACGGATTATCTATAGATTAATTGCCTTTATTTTTTTTATATCTTTAGGAAAATGTCCATTTATATCATTATGTATTATGTTTTTTACGTTTGAAAATAACTTTCCAGTGATATTTTAATCGTTAGAGGGTTGAGGTTGGTATTTGTGCCACTAGTTGCGAGCAATATTGAACAGGTCCTGGCAGCAACACCCCACACGGCACCAACTGTACGGCCACCTACCACCTATCACGAAAACTATACAAGCTAGACAAACCAGACATGCCGGACACTGCTGGAGAAGCAAAGACGAGATCGTAAGTGATGTGCTCCTGTGGACCCCCACATATGGCCAATCAAAAGCAGGACGACCAGCTCGAACAATCATACAGCAGCTATGTTATGATACGGGATGTAACCCTGAAGACCCGCCGAAGGCGATGAATGATAGGGAGACGTGGAGAGAGAGGGTCAGGGATATCCGTGCTAGCCGCACGTCATGATGATGATGATTCATACCCAAGTTACTTGATTCATGTTAACGGCATGGCAACCCATTCAGTGTTATTTTATGCCTAAAGGTGAGGGAACCACATGGTTTTACTTTTATATTTATCTTTTATGTTAAATTTCTTTGTAATTGTGTTCGCATAGAATTGTATAGTTTCAACTATTCCTATCTAATGTTAATAATTATAAGGGTTTAATTATTCATTTCTCTTGAACAGTATTCATTTGTTTGTTTTGTTTTTTAATGGAATTCCAACCTTCATGGGCGATTTAATGCCAAAGCCATCCTTCTTGAAAAAAACATTTGTAGTACTATTTAACCCACAGCAAGAAAGATAAGAGTATTCATACCGTTCCCAAGTATATTTGCCCGAAAGTGAACCTTATAGCTATTCGAACTCGCTTACGACGCTTCCACTAGCCAGCGTTTTAACCATTGCACCACGAGGATACCCTCGTATAAATTTGTAGAAACACAGTTACATGAAGTCCAAAATTAAGAGATACTAAGGCATAAAGAGCTCAGATTCTTAAGAATTAATGAATTATTTTACCGGCACATTGGTATAATCGTTAGAGTGTTCACCGATGGCCGGGAAACAGAGGTTCAATCCCAGGTCGAGTTATACCAAGACTAAAAAAATGTACTCGATGACTCCTCGCTTAATACCCAGCATTACAAGGTAGGAATCAATGGTAAGTGGAGCAATCTAGGGAAAGGAGTAGTGCCCTCCCTTACCCCTTAGTGTTGTAGCTATTGAAAGGGGAGCATTCGAGTCACCCTTCGACTACGGTCGACCAACTTACATCTTACTTTAACGACAAATAGAAATAATCTGTACCAAATACGAGGGTTTTTTTAATTAAAAAAAGGTGGATATAGAAAAAGGACCTAGAAATTGGAAACAAAGTTTGAAGTTGCATTTTTTAAGGACATAATGTCATGGGTCCTTTTTTCGTCCAACAAAACTGTCAGTGTGACATTCTTTATTGATTACATCGGTTTACAAAGAAATTGAGGCAAGCATAAAAATACCCGTTTTTACCTAATTTGAGGGTGCTGAATTCAAATTTGAAATCCGTTTTTACTCATCACCTCTAGTTTTTTGTAGATATGCATAGTGTGTATTTTGTGCATATACGGTACATAAAGGCGTATAGGAATTCAGGGTTAATTCTAATATTGTGAGACTTATGGCTTATTTTTTTAGTTATTATGCACTAAATGTAAGTGATAGCATTATATATATATATATATATATATATATATATATATATATATATATATATATATATATATATATATATATATATATCAAGACGGATTTTGACAGTTAAGTCAACAGGTCTCAATCCACACTCTATAATTATTATTGCTCCTGAAACTTCTCATTTATTGAAGAATTAGCGTCTCCACTCTGTGGACCGTCTTATCAATTCTGGCATGAAGAGGTAAACCCATATTTAGCCCATTGAATATTTTACTAACACATTCTTCTCAATACATATCCAACATTTTCCACTAAATTTCAAATGGTTTGCCCTTCTCAGCCACAAAAAGTTTGATGACAGACTGCTGTTCAAGCTTGGCATACTGTTCGATGTTCCACCATTCTTAAAAGGCAAAATAAATATTTTGTGTTGAAATAATTTTGGTGATATAACAATTCCAATGTACATTTTGCTTGATTAAAAAAAAAAAACAAAAACCTATTGAAGGAAGTTTGTATCTTTAAGGAGTAGGAATTATTTGCTCCATATTTTCTTCTTTTAGCATCATACTGTTCTTAACTCAAGACAAATTTGACAAGTCACTAATGATTATTGCCAACTAATGGCCATCTCAAATAATGAAGATTTATTTTCTTGAAAATTCAAGAGACACTAATTACCATGGATATTATAAGAGCAGCTTTTACCTGGTATTAACCCTATGTCGAACCTTATTCAGAGTGTGACCTATAAACTAAAGTTGATAATTCAGTGAAGTACTGAAATAAAACTATTTCATGGCATGAGGAGGAAAGTTGTTTCTTTACAAATTGGACAACTTTCGGCATATTCGCTTTAATCAAATTCACGAATCATTCTAAAAGTACTGTTCGAAATAAACAAATGTGTTTCCAAGATATTCACTTCGATTTCATTGCTTAATGGCATATCAAATTTCTGGTTTATATAATGCCGAGGCAGTCTTTGCCAAGGACATAGGGATTACAACTAAACACATAGCTAGAGGGATCTTACTTTTTCCCTGGGGTATAAGTCCGAAAGTGAACAGAATAGCACAAGACTGTAGTCCGAACAGGCTAACTCCAGTGTCCAAGTCTAACACGTTAGCAACTACACCTAACGGGGACTCTCTCTCTCTCTCTCTCTCTCTCTCTCTCTCTCTCTCTCTCTCTCTCTAGTATTTTTTGCTATCTTATATCATAGATTTTAGGAACTGCACACATGGTAACGATTATAGTTAGAAATGAAATCGGCGAACCTAATTTACTTCCTGGGTGAGGTTTTTTACGTTTTTCTTTAGGTTAATATCAATGGTAAAGGCATGAATCCATTTTTCTACTCTCTCTCTCTCTCTCTCTATCTATCTATCTATCTATCTATCTATCTATCTATCTAGTATTTTTGTTATCATATACGAGGATCATTAAATACGTTTCCAGACTTTTTTTCGTATGGGCACTAGTACATACATGAAACTCTAGTCCCCTTCGAAGTAATCTCCTCTTGCTGCAATGCACATGATGTACCTTTCAAACAACTTCTCGAAGGCCCCATGGAAGTCCTCTTGTGTGAGCGTGTCAATGACCTTCGTCATAGCCTCTTTCATCTCAGCAATTGTCTCATAACAACAGCCACTAAGCTTAGGGTATAGCCAAAAGTCACAGGGAGCAAGGTCCGGAATATAGGGAGGGTGGGGAGCTATCTTGATGCCTATCTTGGTCACATAGACTGTGACAAGGATGGAGTTGCGGACTGGTTCATTGTCCTGGTAGAAATGCCACTGACCCGATTTGAAGAGTGCTGACCTCTTCTGACGGAATCTCTTCCTGAACTCCCTTAAAACCTCAACATAGTAACCCTAACCCTAACTCTTTGGCCAATCAACTCTGGTGTATTGACTTCCTTACTCCTGCCACACCTCTCATCACCCCTCACAGACTCCCTGCCTTCCTTGATTCTCTTATGCCACTCAAAAACTGATGTTCGATTCATGCAAGATGCTCCAAATGCAGTCTGAAGCATTTCATACGTTTCGGTGGCATTTTTTTCCAAGTTTTAAACAGAATTTTATTGCATATCGTTCTTCTAAAGTGTCGCCACGTCCAGATTGCATTTTTGAAATTTACCAGCAATGACAATCATGCTTTAGTAGGGTGTATTCCAATTGCTGGTGTAGCCGTTCATTTAAACCTGAAATCATAAAAATTGGTCAGTCGTCTTATAAGATGTATAGCAATCATCATCATCATCATCATCATATCGCGCTGGTAGCACGGATATCCCTGACCCTCTCTCGCCACTCCTCCCTATCGTTCATCGCCCTTGGCAGGTCTTAAGGACAACATCTTGTATCCTCACATAGCTGCTGAATGTACGTTCGAGCTGGTCGTCCTGATTTTGCGCGGCCATGTGAGGGGATCCATGAGAGTACATCTCTTATGAGTTCATCTCTGCTTCTCCAGCAGTGTCCTGCATGTCTGGTTCGTCTAACTTGAATAGTTTTCGTGATAGGGGGCAGGTTGCCGTACAGTTGGTGTCTTGTGGGGTGTTGCTGCCAGGACTTGTTCAGGATTGCACGCAGCATTCTTGTGTAATTGCCATCTAGTTTCTTCTCCAGCCGTTTTGTTAGCGTCCATGTAGTGCATCCATATAGCAGTATCGATGTGACCGCTGCCTGGAAGAAACTGCGTTTCATTTTATCGGTTAGGTCTGATTTCCATATAATCGATAGCCTATTGATAGCTGTCCATGCTTTCGTTAACCTCGTTTCGATGTCCTTTTCGGTTGATTCGACGCTGCTTCCTAGGTACGTGAATTTGTCTACTAGTTTAAGTGGGGTTCGTTCTAGAGTGGAGATGTCCCCCGTTTGGTTATAGCACATATTCCGTTTTGTGTGCATTAACATAGAGGCCTATGCTTGCTGCTGCTCGTTCCAAACTATGCAGAAGTGTTTCGGCTTGGTCAGGTGTATTTGCCAGTATCGCTATGTCATCGGCGTAGTCGGCGTCGGTAATTGTTGTTGCGGGGTATCTTCTGCTTCTTTTCTTCGTCAGTTCGAAGCTATTCTCTTTGATTTTGTCAATCGATGTTCTAAGTACGTAGTCTAGACAAATGATAAAGAGGTACGGGGCCAGCGTGTCCCCTTGTAGTACTCCTGCTACAATGTCAAAGTATTCTGTGTCTCCATCCGGTGATCGTACTTTTACTTTAGTGTTTCTATAGAGAATCATTATTGCCGCAACGGTTTCTTTAGGTATGCCGTACGCTAGTAGGATTTGTTCCATCTTTCCTCTGTGAATGGAGTCGAAAGCCTTGGTAAAGTCGACAAATATTAATGTCGCTTGTAGGTTCTTTGCCCGTACACCTTCAAGGATTCTGCGGATGGTTAATATTTGTGAGGTCGTGGATCTTTTTCTTCGGAAGCCATTTTGTTTTTTTCTAAGTATGTTGTCGATTTTGGGTTCTATTCGGTTTCGTAGTAGGGCATTGTAGATTTTGGCTGCTATGGATGTAAGTGTTATGCCTCGGTAGTTTTTGGCTAATCCGAGGTCCCCCTTTTTAGGGAAGGGGGGTATGCATCCCTTCATCCATCTATCTATCGGATTTTGATTGTATACTGCGTTGCAGTGGCGGAGCAGTATGTCGTCGAATTGTCTGGTCTTCCACTGAATTTTCAAGAGTCTAGACCAATCTAAAATACCTGTACAAAAAAATTGTGGAAACCAATTGAATGTACCACTTATCATAGATTTTGAGAACCACACACATGTTAACGCTTATAGTTAGAAATGAAATCCGTGAATCTAATTCAAGTTTGCGTTTTCCTTTGTGTTAATGCCGATAGTAAAGGCACGAATCCATATTTTTTACACCTACCATAAATATGAGTAAATAATATGTAAGTAAAGTTGACGACCGTAGTCGAGAGCGACCCGAAGGCTCCCTTTTTATTAGCTACTACACCGAGATGTAGGAGAAGGCGTTACTCCTTTCCCTGGATTGCTCCACTTTACCCTTGATCCGTACCTAATGATAGTGAGTGTTAAGCAAGGCGGCATCAAGTACTATTCTTTGAGTCTTTGTTATGACTCAGCCTAGGATTGAACCCCAATCTCCTGGGTCATTGGTGCATACTCTATCCACTTGATCAATGAATAAATAATTGGATATCTTTATTAAAGCACCTATACTCCGCTTAAAAACTGAACCTGACTTCCAACCTAATCTTAGTGGAGGGGTTGTTTAAATTCGCATCTTAGATACTAGAATATTTGATTAAAAAAACAAACTTAATATATAAACAAGCTCAGAATTTTTCTTTTCTGTTTCCATATTTTAAAACTATTTTTCATTGTTTTTTGTCACTATAGGCTCACTGGTCTAGTGAGTAGAGTGTTTGCTAATGGTCTGGAAGACCTAGGTTCAATCCCAGGTCACGTCATACCAAAGACTTTAAAAATGACACTTTATACCTCTCTGCTTAACACTTAGCAATATAAGGTACGTATCAGGGGTAAAGTGGAGCAATCAAGGGAAAGGAGTAACACCCTCCCCCTACAGCTTGGTGTAGTAGGTATTAAAAACGGAGCCTTCTGGTTGCCCTCGACTAAATATCGCCAATATTACTTACTTTATAGTCACTATTGTTGGTTGGTGTTAAATAACATATCAACCCTGTGTGTTGTTAAATGTCCCGTCTTGTTTATATACATATATATGAAAATATATAGAAATGAAAAATCTCAATGTTCAGTTGAAGATTTTATTTGCTAACGTTAAACATTTCGATTTTTAGACATTCATATGGGCGTAGAATTTATCAAACGAAACAAAAAATATGAGAAATATTTAATGCAGCACTCTATCAACGGAAATTGAATGTATCAAATTTGTGAGATATAATTAGTATCTCGAAGTTTATTGATAAAAACTTGTTCCTATATAATTTGGAAGCAAATAGTATGTTAAGGAATTGTCAAAACACGAGACAAAACGCTTATATGACTTCATTTTTCCTTTTATCACTGAAAAACCATTTTCTACCGTAATGCACAAAAACAGCTTAAAACAAACTTAATTTTAAAGACTAACAGGAAGACCCACCCACCGACCATTTTGCAAAAAAAGTAAATTTAGTATAAATTTGCATTTGTTTTACACTTTTATTTCAAATAGTTTTTTTTTCTTCTTTGCCTAAAGTTGAAGTTAAAACTGGATCTTGGAATCTTCAATATAATGAATATTATAACATTCTATATTTGGGGGTTTGTTACAATATCAAATAAAATTTGAGGGAAGGAAGGGCAGACACTATCGGAAAGTCAGGGGTAAATTTTCAATTTTAGTCTTGAATCTACGAAACTGCTTACATGGCGAGTAACTGACGGTTCTTTCACAAACTTCCCGCAAGCATTGTAATGTTTCTTGGTCCAAACACCAAATCTCGATGTGAACTTTATTCTATTTATGGCGTTTTTGTATAAATATATTGCATTTCCTTGGTTTAATTGTTTGTAATGTCGTATTGTTTTCGTTTTTACCGTCACAGAGAAATATGTTGTTATTTATTAACTCTTCTCCCACAGTAAATTCATAGCAGCAACTTAATCCACCCGAATTGTCTGAGAGAAAAAAAAAGTGCATTTTAGTGTTAGTTAAATTAAGGAACTTACGGATATTAAATAGTTAAATGAATAATCTAACCTAAAACCTGATTGGTTTGGTTTTATAGTATATCAACAATTGAAAACTTTTTAATGCTGAATCGTATTCATACATATATATTAAAGGAATATAATTTGGTAACACATTTTTTTGATAACATTTTTAAACAAGCCTGAGCTGATCTTTTTTTTTTTTTTTGCTGACAATTAAGTGGTTTCAAACATAGCTATGTAACAGTAACACTTTAACACCAATTAGTTGTTTGCACACATTTAAATGGATGTACATGATATGTAAACGATCAGTTTGTCGGTGATTCCATTTTTAAATAAGTTACGACTAATTTGTTTGCACTCTAGTATTCCAGTTGTTTTTATACATTTAAATGGTTTCACTTATTGTTATTAAACACTTATAATTCAATACAAT
>OY757938.1:5241719-5254219 GCA_963585895.1 Sepioteuthis lessoniana
GTCTATACAGCTGAAAATACTCGATAGCCTCATGAAATCTTATCAATAAACTATATTTTCTACTTCATTAAGTATGAGAGATTGCAAGGGTTAAGATAGATATCTAAATTGAAAATATAAAAACAACTTTTCATTATCTCATGATAAAATGCTGAATATAAAAGACTGGAAAACGTTTAAATAACTAAATTTAAATATATAACATTCACACTTACGTACACATATATATGGATATATACAAAAGCAATCATATACACACGTATCCATAGATATACATATATAATATAATGTCAGCTTTTAATTGATCAGGCGTATATATAGATATATATCTATTTTAAATACCCTGTCCGGTGATAAAAGCTGCTTGGTAGCGCCAGGAGTGGTAGTATCGCTTTGAGCTACCGAAACTGTTTTATCACCATGGTTGGGGGCTGATGAGGACACGTGCTTTCACACGTTGTATGAGGAAAAAAATATATTCATGTATACATATCTTTCTTTAATATAAAATTTCGTGAATCAATTCAAGCCAAACCCATCCTTGTACAACAACAGTGATACTATGTCACTGATAGCTGGGAAAATGAGTGGATTCATAACGTTTAAGTCTATAAGTAAAAGATGTTGACTACTGGTGTTCGAACGCGCTTACTTAGAGGCCGCAGTCCAGCACTTTACTCAGTAAGCCTAGAGGATTTCCTGCATATATATACATGCACACAGACATATAATATATATATATATATATATATATATATGCACACAAACATACCTTTGTAGATATGTATACAGATGTACTTAAGTACACATATGAACAGATATATACATATGTGTTCATACGCACGAACCTATATATATATATATATATATAGTAAGTAAGTAAAGTTGGCGACCGGAGTCGAGGGCGACCAGAAGCTTCCTTTTCAATAGCTACTACACCGGGGTGTAGGGGAGGGTGCTATTCCTTTCCCAGGATATATATATATATATATATATCTTTCTCTGTGAATGTGCACATACAACCAGACATATGTATATGCACACATATACACATATATCCATATCTACTCATACCTATATATGCATGTATACGCATATATGCATATACTCTCATAAATTCACGTATATACATTTTTGAGCGAAGGACCCTTTCTCACGAACAAGCAAGTGTTGGACGATCAGCTAGAGCTTAAATACAGCAGCTCTGTACTGACACGGCATTTAGCTTAAATGATCTGCCAAATGCGATGGACGATAGAGACGAGTGGCGAGGGAGACTCAGGGAAATCCGTGCTAGAGGTCTGACATAATGATGATGATGATAATGATATATTTACTTATACTTTCTCATACATTGATATACATACACTCAGATATATATATATATACATATATACATAAACACAAAAATATTCATAATTGCATACATATATATATACACCCAAGTACGAATAAACGCTTAAATATTAACACAAATAAGCACACGAGGTGAGTATATATATATATATATATATATATATATATATATATATATATATATATATACACTGGCGCAATCATTCACACAGGTGCTTATGCTTATAAATATGCTCTCATATATACGCACGAACATACATGGACATATATACTTACGCTTACATATATATATATATATATATATATATATATATATATATATATATATATATATATATATATACGCACGTGTCTGTAAACACATTTTCATTCAAACCCTTTACCAAAATACATTTTTTATGAAAACTTGAATTTCTTTTAAATGAGATCGAATAAAATATACCAGATAAATTTTTTAATGAGACATTTACCCTATCAAAATTGATTTTGTTAAGTGTTATTTACAACCAAATTTTACCGAAATTAATAAAAATAAAATTACTTTATTAAGTCAAAAATAATTTTGGAATAATATATATATATATATATATATATATATATATATATATATATATATATATATTCCATGAAGACTGTACCTGTTTTTGGACTGTTTCATATTCTTAATTTCTTTTACAAGTTTTTATTGCTGTTGAATTTGTTACTAAATAGAATATACTAATATCCATATTGATTGTATAATATTGTACGAGAAATATTTGTGTAAGTTATTGATAACAAGTATGCCCACATAGCTTATCTAATTTGTTCCAGTTGATAAATACTTTTTAGATTTCTTTCTTTAATTTTCGATTTCCATATTGAACAAAAGGATTACTTCATTCATTCATTTATTTAAAAAACAGATCAAAAGAATATTAATGTAGTCAATATTTCAACAAGAAATAAGACGTTACAGTTTAAGTTTGATAATCTTTTAATATTTTCCCAAAACATCAAAATATCAGTTTGAGGGAAAAAATTTTGCAACATTGGCATACGTTCTATTTTCTGGAATAAATATGAGGGTTTGGATTAGTTTTGTTTTATGGCATATTAACTATTGTTGATTATTTAATGCCAAAAAATGTTTTTCATATGTATTAAATATGATTTGTAAACAGACTTTGTAGTTACATAATCAAAAAGTTCTGTTTCTTGCAATTCAATTTTACATTGATCAAAAACATTAAATGGTTCCAAGTATTGCTATGTATAACTCACAATTCAATTTAACCACATTCACTTGTTTACACACAGTTTAATGATGAAACAGTTCTTTTTCAAACAATTCAGTTTAGCATTAGTCATTTGTTTGCACACTGTTTAGATGTCAAACAGTTGCATTTGAACCATTGATGGGACCCTATCAGGTGCTACCCTTCCAGGCCAGAATGGACCTGTGAGTGATGGCAATGAAGGAGTAACCCCATTCTCCAAAGATCCAACATTACGGAATCCTCACCATTTGATTATTTAGTATCATATCTAGGAGACTCGTTGAGGGAGTCTTACCCCTCTACAGAGATTCAGTCGGTGTATTCTACTACCCAAGCAAACTGGGTGAGGTTAAACATGGATTTGCCACTACTATGCTAAACTGAAAAGAGTCTATAGAGTGGAAACAAACTGACTCTTTGGTAAATAAAAAGTTCCAACAGTCAATAAAGGTCATGCTGACAGTTTTCTTAGATATAAAGACATGTCAGCCACAAATTGTGGGGGTCTTACCCCTCTGCAGAGATGCAGTCGGTGTATTCTATAGCCTCTTCCTACCATATCCGACTGGACCAAGAACACGAGGGAATTAAACTCATGCCATATACGTAGCATATAGACTTCTGAACCTTCATTATTCCCTGTACCGAACTTTGACTCCTCCTGTGCAGGTGACATTTCAACAAATAAGTGAAAGTGGAAACATCAGTGACGCAGTTTCTCGCCTCGAAAGATAACCACTGGTATCAGCGTGGGATCAAAGAACTTGCAGAAATGCTATTTCAGGTCTGTTTTTTTTAATATTAAATATGATTGTAATATACATTAACGCATTGGCTGTTCAAACAATAATATATTCATGAAGTACATTAATTTGCGAACTTTTACAATATTGTTCATGCTGTTGTATACTCATAATACATATACAAATATATGTGGAACACAATCAAACACAATGACGAACTTCAATGAACGAACGAATATAGTTCTTTTTAAAAAAATTATCTCTCACACTTTATTCTTGAAAGGGTGATGTTGCTTGTGTGTGAGAGATAAGCTGGAGACGGGAAGAGACTGCTATATTGACCCAGCAGTACTTCTTTCTCATCTTGGCTGGGTTGCTCAACCGTGGGTCACTGATGACCCAAAGCCCTCTGTCTGCAGCTGGTCTCAATTCAGCGTCTTATCTCCAACTAACTCGAACCATCTGTGCACCTGGTTATATTATTGTTTACCGCACACCTACTTCCGCTGTTCTTCCACATATTTACACCGGTGCATCTCTTGATTGACTGCTCGGTTGAGGGTCAATATATAACAATGCTACTAAGGGTGCCTTGTTTATCTGTTTAAGATAATTGTGAAGATACATTTATTATATTTTGACCCCTCGCCCCGGCCTAAAAATGCTATTCCAAGGTGATACACCGGAAGGAAGTGACACATTCCAACGGCCAGTAATCGAAAGAGATCGCGTGGGCGGATTAGGGCTTATGAGGTGGGACAAGGTGAAGGTTTCATTGTGCCATTACAGTCATGCACCGGAAGAGAGTAACCTCTGAACTGCATGACAGTTATTTCCACTTGATGAAGATTAAACATTCGATTTCAAAGATCCAGTAGGCGATCGTGTGGGCGTTGAGTTATTATTTAACTCAGTTGAGTTTTGGTCCCAGAGCAGTTGCCAGTAGAATTCCAGACAGTAGAGACCAGATGTGGTAGGGAAGGCCACACCCGACCGAGGGGGCACTCGGAAAACCCCCAGAGCAGTTGCCAGCAGACTCCCAGACGGTTAGAGACGAGATGTGGTAGGGAAGGCCACACCAGACCGAGTGGGCCCTCGGAAAGCCCGATGGAGTAGACCCCAACATCAGGAGAACAATAAAGACACAACGTGACGGTCATAACAGTGGGGTCAAAATATGAAGTTTACGTTCGGTCTCCAGCATCCTCTCACATGCTAACCTTTCGAACCCTTGCAATAAAGTGAGAGGTGAATATTTTTCTGAAGAAGTCTTCTTGTGTCTTCCTTCCTGCATCTTAATTCTTCTTGCGTCTTCCTTCCTTCCTGCGTCGTTTCTTCCTGTGTCTTCCTCTTGCGTCTTCCTTGATGCGTCGTTTATCATTGTGTCAGTATTTACCCAGTATATATGTGTGTATTTCTGCATGAATCAGCAGATGACAATGCAACACATTTTGTACCATTTATAATTGGAGACGATAATTGAGAAAACGAATTTGGCATAAAATAGCCAAACAATTGCTTGTGTAATAAAGTTACTGTCTGTGTAAGGAATCCCCCAGGAGCAAGTTGTATATTTATTAATATTGGCAAGAAACTCCCAGTGTCTTCACATGATTAAAATGTAAGTAAATGAATATATTATTAAATAACAGTATAATTTAAGAAAACAAATTAAGAGTATAAGTAAATAAATATATTATCAAAATATTTGAAAATAATGAAAATAAATGAATTTCAAAATTTTGAGTTTAGATACATTTTATGCTTGATTCATCATTAATTGTTTAATATTTTCTCGTACCACGGTCGGCTGAAAAGTTCATAGTCTGACCAAGATGCTCTCTTTGAATGTAAACAAATGCGGTGAAAAGTTTTCAACGATGTTAAGTTTGTTATATTATAGAATATAAAAAAGATACCTATTGATTTTATAATATTCTAGTCCAAATATTTATACATATTAAAGGTAACAATTATGCGAAGTCATCTTTTCATGACCCAGTCGGCTTGGGCTTGAGAATACACAGACTGCATCTCTGCTGAGGGGTAAGACTCCCCAACGGGGTCCTAGATATGACACTAAAAAATCTGAGGATGAGGCTTCAGTAATGCTGGAAAGTTAGGGAATGAGGAGTCCACCTTCATTGCTATGGCTTCCAGGTTCATTATGGCTCGGAGTGGTAGCAGCTGATCCTATTTACCAACCCCTCCGCTCGGGCAGGATATGACACAAGGTCAATTTTTAAGTGGAGTTTAACAGGTTTTAATTCAGAGTTTTCCTTCTCCTAGACTAGTTGCCTCACCAAGGCTGAAGAACCCAGTCAGTCCTACTATTTACCCATAGCTGGAGGGAGAATAATTGGATTCATACCTTTCGCAAGGGTATTAGTGCTATGTGAAATGCAATCAGCCTCGTCCGGGATTTGAACTCGTGTCGCCGTGTCCATTTCCTTCGACGATAACCATTACACCATGGGCACGAGTGGTAGCAGCTGATAGGGTCCTATCCATTGGTAGAGTAGAACTAAACTGTGTACTTATGCTAAACTGAATTGTTTGAAATAGAACTGCTTTGACATTTAAGCTGCGTACTTATTCTAGACTGAATTGTCTAAAATAGAACTCTTTTTTACATTTAACTGTGTGCAAACAAAAAAACTGTACTTATGCTAAATTGAATTGTTTTTAAAAGGACCGTTTCTATGTCTGAAAATCGATTTGGCATTAAATAACCTGTAAAGGTTGATATGCCGTAAAACCAACCAAGTAACCATCTTTTCCATTTAGAACCGATAGGGGAATCCTTTTTTAATTTCCTTTCTTCAGTCTTCAATTTACATTTAGAAAAAAATGAATTATTTTCCCAAGTCATTTTTAAAACAAATAAAAGAATAATAACCTAGTTAACATTTCATAAACACATGCTTCAATCGGTGTTGTAATGCTTGGATCCCATTGGTAAAAAACACATCGACATCAGATATGATGTCATGATATGAACTTTTCAGTTAATTAACTTTTCAGAAGATCCTCGTTGATAATGACATTTTAAAATTAATTTCTTTATTTGAAATTCGAATTTTAACTTGAGGAGAAATTCCATTTAGTCCTGCCAAGCGTTCCAGAACGTTTTTTTACGAACCAATTACTCAGGAGACGAACGTCAAAGTAATAGAGTTACCTGATAAAGAGCGGCACAAAAATACCCGAGCAAAGAGTTGATAAAGTTGCAAAGAACAAGTTATCCGCCTGAGTAGAAAAGGATGTAAATTGTTCAATATAAAAAAGACGACAATGATGCAGTTGAATAGCAAATGGATTGAGAGATGAAACTGTTAATCACAAACAAACGCTGCAAACTGGGCAAGGAGTAATACAAGTAAAGGAACGACAGGGTCAAGGTGATCCACTGGGAATTAGACAAATGATTCAAATTTGACCCAAGTGATAAATGCTATATGCACAAACTAGAAACTGTTATGGAAAATGAGACGCACAAAATGCAGAATACTTAGAAGTGTCCTGAGTACCGGGGAGACTTGCTGTCACTCAGTCCTAAATGAAAAAAAAACATTTAAAATTGATGAAAAAAGCTCAAAGATTTGGTTCGTTTTCAAGGCATATGAATGATTGAAGGTTATTTAATGCCAAATTCAAATATATCGGTGATATTTAAAAAAACGACCTCATTTATTTACACACAATTGAAATATGAAACATATGAAAGTATTGCTATCTAATATTTATATTTCTTTTTAATATTAATCATTCATTTCCACATAGTTAGATCAATACAAGTAATTATATTCATTAAGTTTTTTTTTTGTGGAGGGGGTGAATGCAGAGTATACTTTCATTGCCATCGCTCCCAGGTCCACTTTGGCCCAGAGTGTTGGCACTTGGTAGGGGCCTATTTATAGGTCAAAAAGAAGTGTTTGACATTTACGCTGTACTTATGATAAACTGAATTGTTTGAAATAGAACTGTTTTGACATTTAATTGTGTGTAAACTAAAAGCTATATTTATGCTAAAGTGAATTGTTTTAAATGGAATCGTTTATATGAATGAAAATTGACTTGGCATTAACTAACCTACAATGGTTGATATGCTAGAAAACCAAACAAAACCAAACAATTCAGAATTCCTATCAAATACAATCAATTTACACGCAGCACTTATAATTATAATCCAGAGTCTAAAAAATAACAGTTCTATGGGACCATAGAGGGACCAAAACAAGTAGTAGCACTCCGGGTCAGAAAGGATCTGACAATAATTGTAATAAAGAAGTCGTCTACATTCCCCAAATTCCAAGACAAGAGAATCACCGTCACCGTGTAGTTTATTGTCGTACTCAGGAAACCAAATAGTTTCAAGTATTCTTATCTAACACTAATAGTTTAATTTAATATTAATCATTTTTTTCACACAGTTAAATGATTTAGAATATAGTAAATGAGTGAACAGTTCTACTTAACCTTAACAAGTACTATTGCTCAGGGTCAGAGTGAATCTGAGGGTAATGAAGAGGAACTCAAATTTCCCAAAAACCCGGGACAGGATTATCACAATCAGAAAGAGTAAGATAATATAAGGAAGTTGATGTCATATTAACTGAAAACAAGAAACTGATGCAAAATAAATACCGTAGCTGGCATGGCTGTGTAGATAATATCCAAAGATCACACCGAGACCAAACTGACAAACCGCTTAAGAATTAATTTGTGCAAGAAAATGAGACCCACAAAATTATCTGGGATTTTGAGTTACAAACAAACCATGGAATCTATAGCCCAGAAGATCCAGCCAAGTTTAATTTCACTAGCAAAAAAGAACTTGTTAACTTATAGATTATTCCGTTCCAGCAGACAAAAAAAAAATAAACGATGAAGAAAACAGACTCGATTTTGCCAGAGAGTCGGAATATAATAAGGACGGTGGTAGCAATTTTGATTGGTGCTTTTGGAATGGTCAAAGTGGGTGGAATCAGAAATTTGAGAAAGAATAGACACCATCCAGATCACAGCATTGTTAAAACGGGTTAGAATTCTCAGAGCCCAGGAAACCTGAGAAGACTTGCTGTCACACAGTCTCCATTGAAAAATCGCAAGCTTTGGTTGATGTGAAAAATTCACAAGCAGTAAAGAAATACTAATAATAAGAATATGTATGGCTCAGAAATTATGTATATTTATTGATGTATATATGCAGCTTAATCTGTCTTCATCTTCTCCACAAATGCCTATCAAATGCAATATTCTTTCCATGTCTCCACATTTGTATCACATAAATGCATATATATTCTGCATGATATCTATTTCTGTTTGCGAGAATATTTGTAACTTGTCGGAAGAAAAATGCATATGTATAAACTGTCATCTTGACATGCTTATTACTATTAGTCAATGCAGTCATCGGTGCATATGTTTCTAAGGTAAATTGGAACGTTTTATCGATCAGAATTAATAAATAGGGACAAATACGTATTGCTTTGCAGATCTATGCATATGTATTCATTCGGTCCGTCAGTTTTGCCCATGTATTTTAATATCAATTGCAGAACTTATCAATATTTCCTACAGGTTCTAAAATTGTCATTATAAGAAATAAAGGATGTTGATTCTTTTTAATTAAAATTTAGGATAATTATTCATAACCAGTACTTACCCATATTACATATGACTTGTAAGATGGTCATAGTTCAAAATAAAAGATGTACTTATACATATTAGCATACAGTTTCTATTATGGTCATCATTAAAATAAATTAACGTCACTTATTAAAGTTAAGGATATTAATTCATATTTAAAGGAGTCAAACAAGGAGTACTTTCACCATTTTCCATACGGATTATAAGGGTATCATGAAAATAAAGTTGGTCGTGTCGCTTATTAGTCTCGAACTATTATCCGTAAACAGAACTTTATATATATATATATATATATATATATATATATATATATATATATATATATATATATATATATATATATATATATATACTCCTTCTTTAAAGAAAAAAAACAAAGATCGGTTATTTTAAGATTATAAATTTATTTCCATCCAGTTTTTCGTTTCTGATGTAAACCAAAAACACGAAGAAAAATATAACAGGACTTCTTCAGATCCAATGGATCTTGTAAGGAAATTTTAAATGTTCAGGTCTTGAATGATTTTCTTGTCCTGAAGAAATTACTCCCAACTCTGGTTAAACTGGACCGAATAATACCTATATATATATATATATATATATATATATATATATATATATATATATATATATATATATCAGTCGATATACGTCAGCTCGAGGATTAGAAGGCATTATGTAGTAGGTTTTGTTTGTTTAAATTTTTGCCTTACCGGATACCAGAGAGTTCAATTCATACGAAGAGCATTGCATGATGCGAGTGGCAGACATTATATTCCAATAGGATTTCAGTCTTCAACAAAGGATGTATATGATAGTTCACATTTGAAAACTGAAAGGCGTATGAATACCTAGGGATTGGTTTCAATTGTGTATTTAATATTTCATTTCGTCTGATTGGGTTTTATAGCATATCAACTTTTCTAGGCTATTTAATACCAAATTATTTTTATACAAATAAATTGTTCGCTTTCAAACAATTCAGTTTAACATAATTATACAGTTATTTGTCAAAAAAATTCTATTTCAAGTAATTCAGTTTAGTTAAACAGTTCAAATCCAAACAATCCAGCTCAGCCTAAGGACAGTTTACATGGCCAAAACAGTTCTATTTCAAACAATCCACTTTAGCATACAAAAAAGTTCCATTTCAAACAATTCATTTTAGCATAATTACGCAGTTTACATGCCAAAACAGTTTTTTTTCAAGAAATTCAGTTGATCATAATACACAGTTTAGTTCTATTTGACCCCTAGATAGGACTCTATTAGGTTCTACCACTCCGGGCAAGAGTTGACCTGGGAGCGATGGCAATGAAGTAGTACTCCACATTCCCCAAAGCTCTAGCATTACTGGAGCCTCACCATCAGAATGTTCAGTGTCACATCCAGAAACTCTTTGAGGGGGGGGGTCTTGCCTCTCTGCAGAGGTGCAGTTGGTGTATTCTACGACTAGGCAGTTGCGTATTTGATTTGAATTACTCAATTGTTCTAGTCTATATGGGCATACAAAATGTTTCATTCAGTAAGAATATTTAATTTTAACGGCATACTAACCTGTTCAGGGTTATTTTATGCCAAAATTTAGCAATTCGTGTTCATTGTAGATTTGTATTTACTTTTTTGTGTTGCAGTTTCTTAATTCTTTGTTTGTTTCTTCTTTTTTATAGGATCAAATAGAACACGATCGACCATTGGTCAAATAAGTAGCGTGTTCGCTAATGATTCAGGAGACAGGGGTTTAATCCCAGGTCGAGTCGTACCAAAAACTCCAAAAAATGGTATTTAATGCCGTCTTGCTTAACACTCAACATTATAAGATAAACATCAAGGCTAAAGTGGAGCAATCCAGGGAAGGAGTAACGCCCTCCCCTACAATTTGGTGTTGTAGCTATTGGAAAGGGGGCCTTCAGGTCACCCTTGATTAAGGTCACAAACTTCTCTTATAGAACATAAAAACCTTTAAAACAGGTTTATTTCACGAATACATGCAGCCTTAACAGGTCTTACCACTCCAGGTAAGATTCTTTTTTAAAAGATGACCAAAAACAAAATGAGTTTAGTAAGTATTTGAGGTTTAAAATATTATTTTCTGCTAAGTTAATAAGCAATTTAATCCATTTGGTAGCAAGGGTTTCGATAATTCATCTAGGATTTCAATCTTTTGTATTATATGTGATTTTAGCATCTCTGTTTTATAAAAACGTTCCATTGAGAAGAATTTTTTTTTTTTAGAGATTTTCTTGTGTATGTATTGTTGTTTATTCAATATACAAAGAGGACGCAATAGAAATACTTCCCACAATTTATACTCTTCCATGTGTGGTGCAAATTAATTTAGGCTAGTGGCAATGGTAGCTGCATCTGTTGAATGTTTATTTTTTTCAGATATGATCAGTTACGATTGTGGCTTTGGCTAGTGAACTCTAGGTGTTAGTTGTTGAATTTTTGTTTTTGTTTTTATTTCTTTAGATCGGTGAATATTTAATTGCAACGCAGAAAGTTTTACGTGATCATTTCATATAATGTCGGAATTATTTTGTTTCGAATATAAAAACCTCACGATTATTTTGAAAATTTTCTTCCTACTCCGATTTATACACTTATGAGGATCATTAAATACGTTTCCAGACATTTTTCATATGGGCACTTTTATTGATAGTACACACATGAAACTCTAGTCCCCTTCGAAGTAATCTCCTCCGGCTGCAATGCACTTCTGGAAGGCACCATGGAAGTCCTCTTGTGTGCGCGTGTCAATGACCTTCGTCACAGCCTCTTTCATCTCCTAAGTTGTCTCATAACGACAGCCTCTCAACTTAGGGAATAAGCAAAATCACAGGGAGTGATGTCTGAACTCTAGGGAGGTTGAGGAACTGTCTTGATGCCCATCTTAGTCAAATAGTCTATGACAAGGATGGAGTTGTAGACTGGTGTATTGTCCTGGTGGAAATGACACTGACCCGATTTGAAGAATGCTGCCTCTTCCCTAGGAATCTTTTCCTGAACTCCTTTAAAACCTCAACATAGTAACCCTAACCCTAACCATAACCGTTTGATCAATCGACCCTGGTGTATTGACTTCCTTACTCCTTCCACACCTCTAATCATCCCCCACAGACTTCCTGCCTTCCTTGAATCTCTTATGCCACTCAAAAACTGATGCTCGAGTCACGCAAGATGGTTCAAAAGCAGTCTAAGCATTCCATAGGTTTCTGTGGCATTTTTTCCAAGTTTTATTGCATATCGTTCTTCTAAAGTGTCCTCATGTCCAGATTGCATTTTTGAACTTCACCAGCTATGACAATCAGACTTTAGTAGGGTGTATCCCAATTGCTGCAGTAGCTGTTTATTTGAATCTAAAATCATAAAAGTTGGTCAGTAATCTCATAAGATGTATAGCAATAACATAGTGAATTTTCAAGAGTCTACGCCAATATAAAAAACCCGTAGTCTGGAACCTTATTTAATGCACCACGTATTTCGCTTT
>OY757938.1:5259219-5299219 GCA_963585895.1 Sepioteuthis lessoniana
TTTCTTAAAGGTATTTATATATATATATATATATATATATTAATCTTTATATATTATCTATAATTCTGTCGGTAAGAAAAAAAAACCTACATTGCTCAATTTACAAATTCTACAAATTGATATCAGAGAAAAAATTCAGTAAAAAAAAAAACAAAAAACGAAAAACACACGTGCTACTTGAAAATAATCAATTAGCAAGAATTACTAGTTAAAATAAAATACACTGACAGAATTACCAAAGCTAAAACGTAATAAAGTGGCCAATACAGGAGATAGAGCTAATATGAAAATAATATATATATATATATATATATATATATATATATATATATATATATATATATATATATATATATGTGTGTGTGTGTGTGTGTGTGTGTGGTATAGCGCAAACATACATATGTTTGTATGAGACTATTAAATATCTGTGCTACCATGATATACTATATGCATACAAATGTATTAATTTGGCATGTATATCTGATGTATATAAATTTCAGACTATGAAACTAGTTTAGCAGTCCATCCACTATTTTAAAATATTTCTAAATAAACTTTTCGCAACAATAAATTAAATAGCTTTGATGAAATATTCCTGTTTTATCATTTTTTGAGCGTGAGATCGAGAGAGGTAGAGACAATCAAAAATAAAATTGCATTATATTGGCGAACATGAGAATGTCTACAATGAAAAGACAAATTATATATATCATATTAGAGTGAAATGTTAAATCATCCTTCCGGTTTTTTGCATTTTGATTTCCCGTCACTAAATGTTAGTTTGTTTGATGGCAAATCAGCCTTCGTGGATTATTTAATGCCAAAGTCATCCTCGAAGAAGAACGACACGTGATACTATTTCAGACTTAGCTAAGGGGAATATGGGGGTTCATACCTTTCGTAAGGGTATTAGTCTAAAAGTGTACGCTAGAGCGCGATTGGAGATCCAACTCGCTTACTTCAAGGACGCAGTCGAACACATTAGCCATTAAGCCACGTGGAAGGCTCTCGCACTATGCGTGAGTGTGTGTTTGTAAATTGGCAAGAAGTTGGATAAAGAATCACGGAATGTTCCATTTTATGATCTTTTAGCTTGTTTCTTTGTTTGTTTCTCTCAAGTTTTTTTTTTTCTAGTGTCATGATCCAGTTGATCGGGAAGATTTTGCTCCAAGGGTTGTCGTTCATTTCGATTAATCGTCTTCACAGCGATAATTATTTTATTTGTATTTTTTGTTTTTACTTAATTTGGGTGCAGGTTTTATCTAATTTGGGAGTATTTATAATTGGTGGAGGTTATATATATATATATATATATATATATGTATGTGTACCTTTATGTTATATTCATTGCAAATATATGATTAATAATATATATATATATATATATATATATATATATATATATTATCATCCACAGATAGACGGTTTCGTTGTATCACAACTATTCAATGTGGCTTGACACGTAGGACGCTTGAGGCTGGGATCGAAACACGCCCAACTTTACGTTAGACTTAGTATCATACCGCTCAGCCAGCAAGCGAACCACGTCAGCTCGGGAATAATAAGGCATTATGTTGTAGTTTTCGTTTGTTTACATGTTTGCCTTGCCGGATACTAGAGTGCTCAATTCACACGAACAGCTTTGCATATACAGTAGCGTCCAAACCTAAGGGACAAAATTTTAAAACCTAATATTTGTTAGAAATAACAACTGTGAAAAACTGAAATTTTGATAACTGGTAGTCGTTATCATCCATAATAACATACTAAAATTTGAATCATTTGCAAAGGATAGAAAAGAATTATAACAATTATTTATTTATTTTCAAAATAGGATCGTCCAAAAGTAAGGGACAAAATTGAGAAAAACAATGTAAACAGTATGCTATATTCAGATTTTTTGATTTCCTCTGAAGAATAAGTCTTACTTAGTCATTTGTAAACGTTGCATCAGCCGGCATCATGGCGAAACGCCAAAAACCTGATTACTCTATGAGACAAGCTATTGTGAAGCTACACAAGGAAAACACACCATTAGAGAGATTTCAGAGAAAGTTAAACGTTCCAAGAGTGTTGTAGGCTGGGTTGTTAAATTCTACAATGATACTGGCAAAATAGTTAGTGCTTTTAAAACCGGCAGACCCCGCAAAACCTCGGCAAGAGAAGATCGAATAATGCAGCGTATGTCATTAAAGGACAGTTTTAAGTCTTGCACAGAAATTAAAAGGGTTATCAATAGTACCTCATGCGTTGATGTGTCAAGACAGACTGTTTCTAGACGACTGCGAGAAATAGGGCTGTTTAATCGAACCCCAAGGAACAAACCACTTGTTAGAGGAATAAGAAGAAGAGATTAGAGTTTGCAAACAGGTATGTAATTTGGACATATGAAAATTGGGCAAAAGTATTTTTCAGTGATGAAAGCAAGTTTAATTTATTTGGAAATCATGGAAAAAACAATGTAAAGAGACGTATTGGTGAAAGATTAAGTGCAAAGTGTACTAAGAAAACTGTCAAGTTTGGGGGCGGAAATGTCATGGTATTTGGAATGTTTACTAGCCAAGATACAACGCCTCTTGTCCGGTTACAAATTCGTGTAAACGCGCAGATCTATAAAAACATTGTTCAAGATCATGTTGTGCCAATCATACAGAATTCAGGTTTCGATAGGGCTACCTTTATGCAAGATAATGCCCCATGTAACAAGGCAAAGGTGGTAATGAGTTACCTTAGCGAGCAAGATTTCGAAATTATGGATTGGCCACCGCAAAATCCTGACTTAAATCCAATAGAAAATCTTTGGAAGACCTTAGGAGTGAAAGTTATGGAAAGAAATCCCACTAACACGGAGGATTTGTGGGTGAAGCTTCAAGAAGAATGGTCTAAAATTAGTATCGAGGATTGTCAAGAACTGATTCGTTCTTGTAGTCGAAGATGTGCAGCTGTCCTTGAGAGCAAGGGCTCATTTACTAAATATTGATTGTACATGTATTTTTATTGTTTTTTGGCTGTTTACATTGTTTTTCTCAATTTTGTCCCTTACTTTATTTTAAAATTTGGTCCCTTAATTTTGGACGCTACAGTATACACACACACACACACACACACACATATATATATATATATATATATATATATATATATATATATATATATAATAACAATAATATATATATGTATATATATATATATATATATATATATATAGAGAGAGAGAGAGAGAAAGAGAGAAATGAGAGGGTTGGAAGAATTGCGTGAATACGTAGAGAGAAATCAAAATCGTAGACATGTTAGCTAGATCTTGTTTACACTTAGAAATTTGATTATCTTTTTTTTTTTTTAGTAAGGTTCACAGTAAGGATAGTAATAATACGATATTCTGTTTATTTTCCCTAAGAGTATTAAATCTCGAAGTAGTAGGTTACTTGCTTTGCGTCGGATCCGTTGTTAAGAAACGTAATGGCTAGTCTACGTCTTTTATGACGGGAATTGCTGAATGATGAATAAAGTAACTAATTAGCTAAGCTAATTAGCAATGATTTTTTTTTCGTATGGAAGATTGGAGTAAAAAAATATTTAATCTGTTGTTCAAGTATTCGGTTAAAGCTAAATGAGGGCTTCAGAAAGATATTTTTTGATTCGATTCATTGATTTTTTTTCCTGGAGCGAAAGCTACAAGTTTTGCAATAATCAAAGTTTTCTCACATTACCTATGCCAGAAATAAATGAAATATTTGATAGGTTAAACACGTTGCGTCGAAAGAGAAGTTAAGATCTGGTAACGGCTAAATGACGTCTTAGAAATACAGAACGATTAAAACAATAATCTTAAGCGGTTATCGAATTATTGAAGTTTATTTATCCTCAAGTTTCAGTATCCTTGTTTGAAATTACTTTTTTTTTAAGTAGGGCAATTCAATAAGAAGTTTGGGTATTTTGCTATCTGTTGGAATGAAAGAGATCCTGTGCCTATATTTAGAATATAGAATAAAATGATCAGTGAACGATCATAGCTTGAACATTTCAAAGATAAGCATAGGCAACTGGCAATCACTAACCTTCCCAGTAAATCTGTGGGATTTTTGCTCAGTTATAAATATAATTTGACTATTAATCTTACATAAAAGTGGTTCTGAAGGGCGACATTCTATTGAATATCAGTCATGATGAATAAATATATTCAAGTTTCTGTTTAATTATGACGGCTAGAATGATAGTGGTTGAAGAAGGAAAAAAAAATTTAACGACTTACCCGAAGTTGTAGAATCGCGGGTAAATCCAAGGAAAGATAACTTTCAATTCAGGTGAAAACTGAGAGGTGAGTTAGATTGAAACATTGGAACAGTGATATGTTTTCATTGGCTGTTGTAAAAAAAACTCTCAGATTTTATATAAACTACTATAAGAGGGTTACACCCAATTTGTAATCATCAGCAAGCAGATTGGCAGGCCAGTGAATTTAATTATCTCTGGGTGTCTTGCTCAGTCTACTGAGGGTGTAGAACACACCGACTTCAACTCTGCAGAGGAGTAAGACACTCCCAACGAGTGTCCTGGATATGACACAAAACAATCTGATGGTGAGGCTTCAGTAATGCTCGGGGTTTTGGGAATGCAGAGTACTCCTTCATTGCCATCGCTCCCAGGTCCACTCTGGTCCAGAGTGGTAGCACCTGATGGGGTCCTATCTATGGGTCAAATCGAAGTGTTTAATATTTAAACTGTGTACTTATGCTAAACAGAATTGTTTGAAATAGAACTGTTTTACATTTAACGGTGTGTATACATAAAGACTGTACTTATGTTAAACTGATTTGTTTGAAATAGAGCTGTTTATATGTATAAAAATGAATTTGGCATTAAATAACCTATAGTGGTTGATATGCCATAAAAGCAAACCAAACTAAACCAAACCAATTACAGGGTGCCACATACTTCTACCCCACAGGTTCACTGTGAACCTGGAATTGATATTTATCCGACCTCTCGCCAGCTAGGATTTGACCTAAGGTCATTTTATATTAATGGTAAATGCATAAACTGAGACTCATGCACGATTATCATAAAACGCTGAATCCCGTCGACAATCTCCAACTTGGGGTGCGTCAGGGACCAAGCGATGAAGTCAGCTCTGCCAAGTAGGCATTGCTGGGATGGACGGTGGCTGGAACAATAAATCTGAGATTAATCGAATAAAGAGTTGACTTCTTACTCTCTACAGATTCAGAAGTGGAACCTCACCATTTCTTTTATTAATCAATTTCTTTTAAGATACAAAAAGGGAATTTTTGATCTTATTCATCAAAATGAAACGAAATAACAAGAAATCAATACTACCAAGCAGGCATTTATTACAATCCAATTTCTAAGATCAATAATAAAAATTAGCCTTCCTTTTCTCTCTGTAAATATTTATTGGGTTGTAAATATATATACAATTGCATATTATTAGTACACCAAACCAACGGTATTAATGATATAAAAATATCTTAACAGTTTAGATTTGAATAGAAAAAAATCATCAAAAAATGTGATGTTAGTAGGACATAATTAAAGTTATAGACGGACAATCTTCATTATAAAAAATTGGATTCGTATTATTCATATTGTTGAAGACCCTTTGACACTTTCTCAAATCTTTTCAGTGTCCATCTACTCACAAGCACTTTTACGCTATTTTATTCTGGCCGCCATCAAGTCTATTATGTCTACATCGATTCAAGTGTGTGTGTGTGTGTGTGTGTTTGTTCTTTTTCGTTGCTCTAACAGCAAACGTCTAAGTTCTTTGCTCGGATAACAACGATAATGACACCATTCTTATATGCAAAAATGTTGTTTCTTTGCGACACATTTCACCCGTTGTGAATTTTATTGGGGGTAAAGGACGCAGTGAGGAGTCAGCTGACTCCTTAAACCAGTCCGCGGCAATAGATTAGTAACTGGAACTATTTTCTTACCGTTATTGTCATCTGTTTGAAACTATTTAAATAACAGACGTGGTTTCAAATTCATTTCGATTGCTCTCTCAGCTGGTGCTGTGGGATGCACCAACTGCACCGCTTAAAAGAGGTAAAACCCGCCCCCAACAAGTGTCCTGGATATGACACTAAACAATCTGAAGGTGAGATTCCACTGATGCTGGAACTTTGAGGAGTGCGCCGCACGCCTTCATTGCCATCGCTCCAAGATCAGCTCTAGCCCAGAAATGTAGCACCTGATAGAGTCCTGAGTATGGGTCAAATAGAACTAAACTCCCTACTTATGTTAAACTGGATTATTTGAAATAGAACTGATTTTGACATTGAAACTGTATTACGCTAAACTGAATTGTTCGACGTTTTACTGTGTGTAAACAAATCAGACCTAACCGATAAAATGAAACGCAGTTTCTTCCAGGCAGCTGTCATATCGATAGCTTGAAATAGAAATGTTTTCACACCATTAAACTTTGTACTTATGCGAAACTTAATGGTTTGAAATAGAACTGTTTATTTGCATAAAAATGGATTTGGCATCTAATAACTTACGTGGGTTGATATGCCATAAAACTCAAACAAACAAAAAATTTAATTTCTAGCTCAGTAGCTTTCAATCATACTGGCTGACACGTAGTTTTTCTCTCTGTCTAACCTTTTAAATCACCACACTACCTATTAATTGTTGATTTCGCCAGTGTGTGATGCAAGAATGTAATTTTCTATATTCATTAATAAAAGTCTTCAACATCGATGATAGAGCGTGCGCGCGCACACGCACAAGCCCATATATCTCGAGTATACGTGTTGGTTAACATGTTTTTTTCAAGACTCTCTCTGACACTACACACACACACACACATACACACACACACATATATATATATATATATATATATATATATATATATATATATATATATATATCGTGTGTACGTGTTGGTTAGCATGTTTTTTTCAAGACTCTATCTCACACTACACACAAACACACACACGCACACACACACACATATATATATATATATCTCGTATATTGGGGTTGGTTAACATGCCTTTTCAAGACTCTCTCTCACACTACACACATACACGCACACACACACACACACACACACACACATATATATATATATATATATATATATATCGTATATAGGTGTTGGTTAACATGTTTGTTTCAAGATTTTTTGTTTTCGCTTAGTCCAGAGACATATATATTTCCATACAGTCACTTTCACAGTGATTCACAAACATATCCTGATCCTCGCACCAAAAAAAAAAAAAAAATGATTCAGGAGCATTTATTTGATATAGACATTGTGCATCCAGTCAAAAAATTAAATATGGCAGCTTGCCTTGCCCGAATCTAAAGCAAAAAAAAAAAAATAGCTAGAAGCACTTGCTCGTGAAGCAGATGATTGACTTGTAGACAGTATTTAAATGTTCAGAAGCTGGAAAGAAACTCTTTTTGCCAATAACAGTTACAAACAGTGGCAACGACAATCTAAGAGATAGAATAAAACTTGGAAAAAAAAAAATAAAAAGATGCGATTAAAAAATTTCAAAAGAAATTCTTAGAGCCAATGATTTTTTTTTTCAGGAAGTACATGGAGTAGCAGTGGGGAAAAAAGTGGATGAAGCTAAAATAAAATAAAAAGTTCTTCTTCAGAAGAGAAAATTACCATTTTGTGGTTATTTCAGGAATTTCTGTTCCAGGTTTAATCAATATTTTGCAGAATTTTTCTTCCAAACAACCAAACCGCCAGTTTCATCATCTCGTTATTTTGGAAAGAAAATTATATTTTTCTTTCAACGCTTCTGATTTTCGCATAATCTTTGCAGCTAATAAAATTGATGGAAATTGAAAGCTAGGGGAAAAATGCAATTTCTTTAAAGATGAAATATCTGTTACTTAGTTTGGATAATTCAGGATAGTATATTACACCTGAAATGTAAACATATAAATATGTTCTAACTGATGTGCTGGACACATGAAACATTTTCACAAGTCAAATATATCTTTATGAGTTGTCAGATTTTCTTACTGAGGCATTATCAAAAGAAGAAAAAAAGATCTTGTATAATAAAAGTCATCAGTCGATTTTGTCGATGGGAAATCTATACTGAGGAGAGTAGATCGAAACTAAAAAATGTAAACTGGGAGGTTTGTATTTAAAAAGAATTTTTGAAATTCAATAGTCCCATATTTTGAAAAGTTAATAGATTATCATGTCAGAAAACAAAACTTCAGCTCAAGAAACGTGTCATTAAATAAACAATTAGCAGAACAATGGGTTAAGAAAAACAAACAAGTTATTGAATAACAGAGAAAAGAGTTAAAGATCTGATTGGCTGAGGTAATAAAAATGACCATATGGTCCCTTTCCTTTATTTTTATTCAAGGTTATCGATGTATTTTTCTATCTTTCCGCTTTCTTTATTTTCTCTCAATAGTATCGAAGTATTTCTATCTTTTCGTTTTTTATTTTCACTCTGTGGTAACGAGGTATATGTTTATCCTTTCGATTTTTTCTCTCTAGAGTATCGAGGTATTTTTCTGTTTTTTCACTCTCTTTTATCTTCACTCAATGGTAACGAGGTATCTGTCTATCCTTTTGATTTTTTTTCTCAATGGTATCGAGGTATCTGTCTGTCTTTTCGTTCTCTTTTATTTTCACACGATGGTAACGAGGTATTTGTCTATCCTTTCAATTTTTCACTACGGTATCGAGGTATTTGTCTGTCTTTTCGTTCTCTTTTATTTTCACACGATGGTAACGAGGTATTTGTCTATCCTTTCAATTTTTCACTACGGTATCGAGGTATTTGTCTGTCTTTTCGTTCTCTTTTATTTTCACACGATGGTAACGAGGTATTTGTCTATCCTTTCAATTTTTCACTACGGTATCGGGGTATTTGTCTGTCTTTTCACTCCCTTTATTTTCACTCTGTGGTAACGAGGTATTTGTCTGTCTTTTTACTCCCTTTATTTTCACTCTATGGTAACGAGGTATTTGTCTGTCTTTTCACTCCCTTTATTTTCACTCCATGGTAACGAGGTATTTGTCTATCTTTTCACTCCCTTTATTTTCACTCCATGGTAACGAGGTATTTGTCTATCTTTTCACTCCCTTTATTTTCATTCCATGGTAACGAGGTATTTGTCTGTCTTTTCACTCCCTTTATTTTCAGTCTATGGTAACGAGGTATTTGTCTGTCTTTTCACTCCCTTTATTTTCAGTCTATGGTAACGAGGTATTTGTCTATCTTTTCACTCCCTTTATTTTCACTCTATCGTAACGAGGTATTTGTCTATCTTTTCACTCCCTTTATTTTCACTCCATGGTAACGAGGTATTTGTCTATCTTTTCACTCCCTTTATTTTCACTCCATGGTAACAAGGTATTTGTCTGTCTTTTCACTCCCTTTATTTTCAGTCTATGGTAACGAGGTATTTGTCTGTCTTTTCACTCCCTTTATTTTCACTCCATGGTAACGAGGTATTTGTCTATCTTTTCACTCCCTTTATTTTCAGTCTATGGTAACGAGGTATTTGTCTATCTTTTCACTCCCTTTATTTTCAGTCCATGGTAACGAGGTATTTGTCTATCTTTTCATTCCCTTTATTTTCACTCCATGGTAACGAGGTATTTGTCTGTCTTTTCACTCCCTTTATTTTCAGTCTATGGTAACGAGGTATTTGTCTATCTTTTCACTCCCTTTATTTTCAGTCTATGGTAACGAGGTATTTGTCTGTCTTTTCACTCCCTTTATTTTCACTCCATGGTAACGAGGTATTTGTCTATCTTTTCATTCCCTTTATTTTCACTCTTTTCACTCCCTTTATTTTCACTCCATGGTAACGAGGTATTTGTCTCCCTTTATTTTCAGTCTATGGTAACGAGGTATTTGTCTATCTTTTCACTCCCTTTATTTTCAGTCCATGGTAACGAGGTATTTGTCTATCTTTTCATTCCCTTTATTTTCACTCCATGGTAACGAGGTATTTGTCTGTCTTTTCACTCCCTTTATTTTCACTCCATGGTAACGAGGCATTTGTCTGTCTTTTCATTTCTTTTATTTTCACTCTATGGTAACGAGGTATTTTCTGTCTTTTTTCACTCCCTTTATTTTCACTCTATGGTAACGAGGTATTTGTCTGTCTTTTTACTCCCTTTATTTTCACTCTATGGTAACGAGGTATTTGTCTGTCTTTTCATTCTCTTTTATTTTCACTCTATCGTATCGTATCGAGGTATTTTTCTCTCTTTTTGTTTTCTTTTATTTTCACTTTATGGTAACGAGGTATATGTCTGGTTTTCGCTATCTTTTATTTTTACTCTCTGGGAACGAAGGATTTGTCTTTCCTTTCGATTTTTTTAAAATTTCACTCTATGGAATCAATTTATCTGTCAATTTCTTTCGGTTTTTTATGTTCATTCGGTGGTTTCGTAGTATTTGTCTTTCTTTTCGATTTTTTCCCTCTATGGTAACAAGATATTTGTCTATTTTTTCTTTTTTTCCCTCTATGGTAACGAGGTATTTGACTATTTTTCTATTTTCCCTCTATGGTAACGATGTATTTGACTAGCTTTCCTTTTTTTCCGCTATGGTAACGAGGTATTTGTCTATCTTTTCACTTTTTAATTTTCACTCTACGGTAACGAGGTATTTAAATATCTTTCTTTTTTTCTATTTTCCTTCTATGGTAACGAGGTATTTGAATATCTTTTCGCTTTTTAATTTTCACTCAGTTGTATCGATGAATTTGACTATCTTTTCAGTTTCTTGTATTTTCACTTAAAGGTATTTTGAATTATATATGTCTACTAGATGAATAACTTGCTTCTTTTAAGCACTAAGTCTGATCTCAGAATTCTGTGGATCTCATTTTCTAGAAGAGTTTCTAGTTTGTGTATATACTATTTATCTGTATCGTCAAATTTTAGTCCCATGTACAAATCCCAGCGTACCACCTTTCCCATCAACTCATGCCTGCTCTCGTTTTTGGAGCCCCCCCCCTGTGGCACAGAGGCTTATATCATGTACTGGGACATCGTTGTAATTGTGACGGCAAATTGACTAAAATCCCTAAACGGGACTTTATTTTCGCACGTGTGAAGACGGGGCAGGTTGGCACTTGATCCCCTACAGAAATAAGTCCTGTTCAGAGTTCTTTTCTCAGGCAGATAAGAACTGGCATATTACGTGAGGGAATAATTTAGGGCCAGACTGGCCACCGCTGGCAAAGGGGTCCAAAATTTCACACTATCACACACCCACCAGGCCGCTAAACTTCTTTCCCTTAGATAATAGAAGAATACGGGCCTATAGGTCTTAGTTGTAATAATATTAATGTTGTTGTAGTAGTCGGCAACTCCGGTTTCCCGTGTGATACTTTAGGAATTAATAGGACAGTTCTAAGCAAGATAATGTAAGGCGAATAGAAGCTGAAAGGAAAGCATGAAATAATAACATAGACCACATGGTAAAATGAAAATACATAGGTTCTTTACTACGGTTATATGTATATATACGTCCAAAGTGTCAAAAACATATAATAGGATAGTCCATGAATATAAATGTCTTTTCTTTGCTTTTATCTTTTTTCAAATTGAGAGAGAGAGAGAGAGAGTGGTAAACAAAATTTGGGTGTAAAGGAAAAATGTCCCAAAGTTACTTATCTTATTTTTTTGACGGGGTTCCACTGGAGAATTTTTCTTTTTTCACGGGCTAATAGACTTTGTTCTGTTTTTAGTACTGGCTTGAAGGATTTTGGAGTCCTTCCTGTCTCAGTCTTTTGTCTTTAGCCCGGAGTAAAATGGCTATCGTCCGTCTGCCACGAGACTTGCCCAAAAAACCCTTTCTTTTTTGTGCCTTACTTCCGCTGAGGGGAAGGGAACCCCACTTCCGTTTGGGGTCCCCGCCAATCATTTGGCTTCTTTTTTCTTTCCCCTTCCGATGTCCGGCGACCCAAGGTCACTTAGGTGCGAACATCTGCGTGACCCACATTCTCTCCTAACGGTCACTTTTTGACTGCTCGATAATGTTAGTTCAACGGGGGGGAGTATCATCCTTACCTCTTCGTCTTCGTGAGCTATCACGTGACACCTCCCCACTTAAGAGAAAGAAGGGGATGAATAGAAATACCATAGAAAAAAAAAGGCAATTCAATTCACTGTTCTTTCTCCTTTTCTTTCACTTTTTTTTTTCTCACTTTACTTTTCTTTCGTCCCCTTTCTTCTTCACGCTTTGACGAATTCTTTCCCTTTCCTTTTTTCGTCCTTCCTAATTTTCACTATAGGGGAAAACAATTTCTCTTCTCTTTCTTTCTCTCTCTCTCTCTCCCTTCTCTTTTTCTTTAATCTTGTTTTCCTTTCTTTCTTTTTCTCTCTCGGCTTTTGGCCGTATCATATTTCAAACCTTGAGGAGGTAAGTCCTTCTTTCTTTCTTTCTTTCTTCGTCACTTTTGACGACTTTATAATTTTAATTGTCAAGCTTTGGGGAGAAAACTTCCTTTTCTTTTCTCTCTTTCCCCTATTCGTCACTTGTTGACGAACCACTTTCTCGTCCATCTCATATTTCAACATTGGGGACGAGAATTCCTCATTTCCTTTAGTTTCTCTCTCTCTCTTTCTTTCTCTCAATAACTATGAAAGAATATTCTGCTACTACATTTTCGTGGGGCGTTAGAGAAATAAACTTGGGTACTTTTTTATTAATTTTTCTAAGCCCTTTCTCTCTGAAACAGACAACTGGCCTAATTTTTCCTCGAATTTATTAGGCATTGCCGAGTTCTCAATTTTTCGAGGTTGGCCTTCTCGACGGACATATCTCTTCAATTTGTTTGTGTGACACACTTGTGTCTTCTTCTTTCCCTCGTTGGTATCAATCCCATATGTCCTCTTGTCTATCCTCCGTGTTACTACATAAGGACCTATATATCGTCCACCACAGTGGGGTCCTTTATTTGATGACAGTAGCAGGACTTCGTCGCCCTTCTTAAATTCTTCCTTCTTAGCCACTTGTTAGGGTTCTCTTATTTTCCTCTTATCCTCTCGATAAGTATTAGGGAATTTATTCCTAATATTCGTTGGACCTTCATCTTTTCTCTGACGACTGGTCCTTTTATCTTCTTGTTTATTGAGGGGTGGAAGGTTCACTTCTTTTCTTTCCACCTTCTCACTTTGCGAGCGACTATGTCGTTTGTGCCACCCACGTGGCTCAGCCGCCATCTTGTCTCCATGCTGGGCCTTCATTCTCGCCATCTTTTTTTCTTCATTTTTGGCGCTTATTTTGGCCAACTTGCTTTCTCCATTTTTGGCGTTCATCTTCGCCATCTTCTGTCCATGTTTGGCGTTCATTCTCGCCATCTTGGTTTCTTCATTATTGGCTCTTATTTTGACCGTCTTACACGGGTTACACTTTTTTGTTTTTACTTCATTCCCCAGTATGAGGGAGATTCCTTTCATAGGTAGTTTGTCTACCACACCAATTTTAATAGGTCCATCTTTCCACTGGGACTTTAGGGTTATTTTACATAGCGGTATTTTTACCCTCTTTCCGCTGATACCCTCTATCATCACAGTCTCACGTGTTGCTTCTATTACCCTTTTAGGTAATTTACTTCGTAGAAGTAACGACTGAGATGCTCCGGTATCTCGTAAAATTGAGACTTCCACTGGTCCTCCGTGTGGACTTCTTATCACACCTCTCTCCGTCCAAGGTCGATAAGACTTGTCTACTCTAGCGGTCGTGACAGCTCCCTGTGGTTTTCTCGGCTGGGTCTGGTTTCTTTCAGGACCTTTTCCTAGCTGGCATCTTATGGCTATGTGTCCAGCCTTTCCACACTTGTAGCAGACCACTGTTCTGCTGCTACTTTGGAAGGTCCTTCTATTTTCTTCCTTAGGTTTTAACTCAGCTTTAAATTTCACTCTGTTTCCCGTGAACGTTTTTTCCTTCGTCTTTCGGTGTGTGAGGATGTATTCGTCTGCTAGTGCAGCCATTTCATAAGTCACGCCAGTTCTTCTTTCACTTAGGTGAACCCTGACTTCTTCTGGCACACAGTTTAAGAATTCTTCAGCTAATATTAGCTGCCGGAGTTTCTCAGCGTCTCCGTCTATCCTCTTAGAGTCACACCACTTATCCAGTGCATTCTCTTTTTCTCTCAGAAATTCCACATAAGACTGGTTTTCCGTTTTTCTCTGTGTTCGGAATTTCTGTCGATAAGCTTCTGGAACCAATTCGAAGCTTTTAAGAACCGCTGCTTTCACCAAATCGTAGTCGGCGCAATTTTCTGTGGGCAGAGTGGCATATGCTCTCTGTGCTTTTCCTGTCAGCACAGTTTGAAGTAGCATTGACCAGCATTCTTTCGGCCATCCAAGATTTAGCGCAGTTCGCTCAAAATGTGCGAAGTATCCGTCCACGTTGGCTTCTTCAAATTTTGGGACTAGCCTCGCTTGCTTCGTTACTTCGAAACTGTCATGGCTTCCTTTGCGTCCTCTTATTGCCAAGTCGACTTCTCGCAGCCTTGTTTCTTGCTGAATTTTTACTTTCTCCAGTTCCATCTTATTTCTCTGTAGTTCCATTTGTGCTTGTATTTTAATTTTCTCCAGTTCAATTTCTTCTGGAGTCATTCTTATCATTTCCGTTGGTAGCTCTTCTAATACTGCTTCCTCGAACACATTTTCGTCGACCATGTGTCTTGCTATTTTTATAACGAGTTCATGTTTCCTCATAGAATTTTCAACATTTAACTCAAGCTTCTCGCCAATTTTTATTATCTCGCTTTTTCTCAGCCTCTCCAACTTTTCCATGGAGGGTTCTTTTAAAAAGTTCTCTATTTTGTCCATTTTTTCTTTAATTTTTCCAAACAGTTATATCAACAAGTAATTTGACTGTTTCGACGATATTCCTTTTTTTCCTTTCACGGTCTCCCTGGGTAGATTTAGACGGCAGGAATTGTCACACGACTACAAGCAATAAGTATTATTAATAATAATCATTCCAAAAACGAGTCCCTATTTTTAGGTCTGCATGAGGTCGGGAATTAAATATTAAAATATCCCGGATGAGCCCCCATTTTAAGTTTGTGACGGCAAATTGACTAAAATCCCTAAACGGGACTTTATTTTCGCACGTGTGAAGACGGGGCAGGTTGGCACTTGATCCCCTACAGAAATAAGTCCTGTTCAGAGTTCTTTTCTCAGGCAGATAAGAACTGGCATATTACGTGAGGGAATAATTTAGGGCCAGACTGGTCACCGCTGGCAAAGGGGTCCAAAATTTCACACTATCACACACCCACCAGGCCGCTAAACTTCTTTCCCTTAGATAATAGAAGAATACGGGCCTATAGGTCTTAGTTGTAATAATATTAATGTTGTTGTAGTAGTCGGCAACTCCGGTTTCCCGTGTGATACTTTAGGAATTAATAGGACAGTTCTAAGCAAGATAATGTAAGGCGAATAGAAGCTGAAAGGAAAGCATGAAATAATAACATAGACCACATGGTAAAATGAAAATACATAGGTTCTTTACTACGGTTATATGTATATATACGTCCAAAGTGTCAAAAACATATAATAGGATAGTCCATGAATATAAATGTCTTTTCTTTGCTTTTATCCTTTTTCAAATTGAGAGAGAGAGAGAGTGGTAAACAAAATTTGGGTGTAAAGGAAAAATGTCCCAAAGTTACTTATCTTATTTTTTTGACGGGGTTCCACTGGAGAATTTTTCTTTTTTCACGGGCTAATAGACTTTGTTCTGTTTTTAGTACTGGCTTGAAGGATTTTGGAGTCCTTCGTGTCTCAGTCTTTTGTCTTTAGCCCGGAGTAAAATGGCTATCGTCCGTCTGCCACGAGACTTGCCCAAAAAACCCTTTCTTTTTTGTGCCTTACTTCCGCTGAGGGGAAGGGAACCCCACTTCCGTTTGGGGTCCCCGCCAATCATTTGGCTTCTTTTTTCTTTCCCCTTCCGATGTCCGGCGACCCAAGGTCACTTAGGTGCGAACATCTGCGTGACCCACATTCTCTCCTAACGGTCACTTTTTGACTGCTCGATAATGTTAGTTCAACGGGGGGGGGAGTATCATCCTTACCTCTTCGTCTTCGTGAGCTATCACGTGACATAATATACGTAATCTTTTTGAGCCAATCGCTCATTTTGTTTTTTATTGTTTCATCTCTCACTACAGAAGCGACACTTGCTTACCATTTGCGAATTATCAATTTTTGCTTATTATAAGTGACGGCAGTGGAAGCGGCAGTATCACGAATAAAAATTCTAATTTCAAAGTATTTTTGAAATAAAATATCTAATTGAGGCTGAGATATATTAAAGAATTAAAATCAAACATGAATAGATAAGAAAGTGCTTAATTATAGGTGTGAATTAAAGTTACAAAATGCCTATGTCTCACGTAGCTTAGTTGATAAAATATCCATTATGGATAACGAGCTTTTGAAAAGCAAAGGAGGAGGTAAATTCCAATTTGTCAATTTGTGGAAGAAAATGGACTAATAGACGGGTTCAAATCCTACAAGAGGCTGTTTGTGTTTTACTTTGTTCTCATGCTCTTAAGAAAGGTATACAGCTATTTCTAACTCTATCTCTAACTTTGGATAAATGAAAGGGAATTTATCACTCCTTTAAAATGGCAACCACTATAGAAGAAGGAAACTCCGAACTCAAAACCCTTCTACCGTACTAGTGTAGTTTGCTGCCGAGGAATAGCAAAACAAACTGACTCTTCCCCAGGAAGTTTTTGGTATCGTGATAAGGGGAGTTCTACAGCATGGATAACTACCAGTCTACAATAAACTTTGCCAAACCACAAAGATCTCTCGAACTGAAAGGGTAACAGGCATAAAAGAAGGAAATTTAGACAGCTCTCTCACACCTTGGAAAAGCCGACCGGTTTAGGAAAAACTGGTAAAGAAAAAAGGCATGAACCCATCTCTTTACTGCAAAAATAGATAAATTACAGGGAAGTTATCTCGCCGTTATAATGGGAGCCGCTATAGGAGAACGAAACGCAGAACTCAAAGCTTGTCCAGCTTGTTCAATTAAATTTCTAGAATAGAAAATAGCAAACTCCCCTTATTAATGGGGAGACTTTCTTATGAGACGTGCATATTAGACCTGAAGAAGGTTGTAGAACATCCAGGTCGAAACATCACGCAAAAACCAAAGGCAAGAAGCAGTTCAATTGTTCAAAGCCATCTTTGATGGTTAATGACATTTCTTAAAACTACAGACAGTAAATCTGTGTTTGCTTTAATACAAGACATCTTATCAAATTTGGTTTTGTATAAAATATTTGTCACGGTCAACCAGGCATGGAAATGTGGCCTGCAAAATATTTACTCGCCGTCTGATCAACCAGCCAGTATTGATTAGTTGTTGATGATTATCTTTTGTTGCTTGCCCCCACGAGTCCTTGTCTCGGTCTATTGTGTGCCCAGACAATAATTGTTCTATAATTTAATCGCTGAATACAGTAATAAAATGCACGTGTCAGTCTTGTTATTTTGTTTTAGTTATTCATTGTGGGTTGAAAAAAATAAACTATTATAATATATCAGATATCACCGTTTTATTTTAAGTAAATTGAGCACTTTCTTTAAGATATATGACGTACAAACAGAAGTAAAATAGAACATTTAGGAAAATTATCAACCACCAGTTGAGCGGTAAGAAAAGTCGACTAATTCAAAATTAGTCTTTTCGACCAAGGTTTCTTCAATCTGACTCTATAGTATAGAAAGTACACACACACACACACACACACACACACACACACACACACACACACACACACGATATTCCAACTAGAAAATAGGGTAAATTTGTTCACTACTCTTGTATCCAAACGTCAGAAACGTAGGCATAAGCTCTGATCTTGTATGTAAAACTCAAAATCGTCAAGAAATCTAGACCGTTTCCATTTTAAATCGAAATATCAGAATATTGTTCAGTATTTTTGTGCATAAATCAATACTTTTTACAAATTTCAGTCGTATGTAGCGGTAAATTTTCTACCCACCAAACGCAATTTTTCCTCTTAATTTTTAAAAACGACTGTACAGTTTTACATTTTTTTATGAAGAAATTTATTTCTTTATATAAAGCTGATTTTTTCTTATTTTATAATTAATTTCTTATTTATCATTAATTTCCTTTCGCCAATGCTTATCCTCCGAAATATATAAGCAACATCCAGCCCATAATTAAGTACACTCCGACACATTTCCTTATAAATCAAATATACTATTATTGTTTGAGTTTTGTGGCATATCAATTTTTGTAGGTTATTTCATGCCAAATCGATTTTACTACAAATAATCATTTCTATTTCAAACAATTCTGTTTAGCATGTGTTCACAGTTTAATTGGCAAAAATATTTCTATTTAAAGCTATTCAGTTCATCCAAACCGTTCTAATTCAAACTATTCAGTTTAGTATAAGTACAGATTTTGTTTACACACAATTAAATTTCAAGACAGTTCTATTTCAAACAATTCAGTTTAGCGTAAAAAACAGTTCTATCTCAAACAATTCAGTTTAGCATAAGTACGCAGTTTAAATATAAGTACCCTGTTTAATTGTCAAAAACATTTCTATTTCAAATATATATATATATATATATATATATATATATTGAGCACTCTGGTAGTCGAGAAGGTATAAAAATGTAAACAAACGGCTGCTGCTGCTGTTGCTAAATAAATACCTTAAAGATTCCCTTAGCCAACGTGGTCCGCTTGTTGTCCGAGAGGTCTGAGACTTAGTCTAACGTAAAGTTGGTCGGGTTTCGATCCCGGTTTCGAGCGTCCTGCATGTCTAGCCACACTGAAGAGTTCCGATAGAACGAAACAGTCTGTCTGTGGATGACAATATATATATATATATATATATATATCAGAGGGAGGGAGAAAAACAAAAGATGTGCAATAATTTGTATGTTATTTTTCGATCTTTTGTCCTCATCTTTATTGTTATTTGTAGCACAACCTTTCGGCCGCTATAATATCTGGCTTTCTTCGGGTATTCCTTGTTTATCTGAGTATGGAAATGATTTAACCTGGGAAATTATTCCTAAAGTTTGAATGTTGGTCAAAGGCGTTCAAGAAATATGGAGATGTTATTTAAAACAAATAAATAGCATCTTCATATTTTTGAACGCCTTGTTTGACCAACAGTCAAATTTTATAAATGATTTCGCTGGTTAAATCATTTCCATACCCAGATAACCAAGGGACACCTAAAAAAAGCCAAGGGATATAGCGACTGAAACGTTGTGTTACAAATAAAAAATGTAAAGATGAGGACAACTGTACGAAAATTAACAAACAAAATATTTTATATCAAGCCTGATCTAAAAAATTCAAACTTAATGAATAAACGATAAACAGAAATATTTATTTGTAGTTTTAAATAGTTTTTTTAAAAAGTTTATATGTTAAAAAAGTGACGAAAATGAACTGGTAAGGTAGTATATCCATTATATATATATATATAGAATTAACTTAAATCGCGTGTCGAAAATCTTCTACTAAAGTTTCACCTTAACGGATCATCAGGAAGCCTACATTCGACCCATTGGCTCCATTGTATTGTGTTGAGCACTTTAGTAATTATAGCATTGCAGCATTCGCGGAGGGTTTTTTGGTTTTCTTTTGACCACTGACTGCGTATCCCTTGATTTTTTTCAAGGAGTCGGACGAGGTTGGCCTTTTCTTTCTTTTTGACCCAAAAAACTTTTTCTTTTTCCTCTGGGCGGTGATTCGAGGTACTTTTATCTCTTGTTCCTGACCAGGGTTTTTTTTTTTTTGTTTTTTTTTTTCCGATACCGTGAATACTGGTAGATATTAGATTAGTAAATATATATATATATATATATATATATATATTCATCCACATCTACATTAGAGGTGTGGTTTGTAGATTGTTTATCATATTTTGGTTAGATAATTCCAATGTTGTTGATTTCATCTTCTGAGTCTTAATCCTATTTACCAACCCCTCCGCTCGGGCAGGATATGACACAAGGTCAATCTTCTGAGTTTTAATGCCGTATCAACCTCATTGGCTTATTTAATGCCATAGCCATTCTTCTTGAAGAACAGTAGTGGTACAATTCAAATGAGTTAAAGGAGCTGAGGGAACAAGGGAGGTATTTCTAAAGTTATTGGCTCTAAATTAAACGTAATCGATCGACTCGAGTTTGAACTTCCTCACTACGAATTTGCAGTCCAGTACATTAGCAAAAATGCCATGGAGTTTATATTCAATGCTGTTGATTCTGGTTATAAATAATACATAATAATATAATTTAGCTGTAAAATAATCCACGAAAAATCATACAATTCACGGCATGTTTGGTTTAGAAAATTGCTTTTTATAGCAAATTGTTCGTGGATTATGTATTTATGCATGGTATTATTTCTAGCGTGTATTTTTTTTTAGTGATACTGTCCAATACTCTTTGTTCAAAGAACTCACATTGAAGCATTATTTCTACAGAGAATCAACCTGCATATACCAGCATTTACTACAACTGTCATAGAAAACTTCCATATCTTTACACTCTGACTAGTGTTCCATGATGGAAAACTGGAAAGAGACATAAATACTCGTAGCTCAGCAGACACTCTTGTCCGTTAGCCTGTACACAAGAGACATAGAATGACGCCATGAACAGATATAATTCATTGATAATATTGTCTGTCCTTCAAGGAAACCGAATAAAAGCCACCACTCCTATCTTGATTCATAATTCGAGAATTATAGTAACATTTGGCGCGTGTGATGTTTCTGTATACAGCGTGTTCTTTCCCAACTGAGTGTATATTTTTACAGACCATAACACCAGTGACCGAAGAAATGTATTCACGTTTCGATCTGCGCTATCAGTAGGGCGAAGAATACGCTGAATATCCTCTCCGAAGGACAAATACATAGAAAAATAAATAAAAGGGTGTCCTGATATTTTCATTACTCCCATGTAGACTCTGAGCCGGATTGGTGGTTCTTCTTTGGTTTCTATCTATCGTTCTGTTTGAAAATTATTCGTATCAGATAGGAATACTCAGTACACTAAAACTAAATTACTCTAAAGAAAATGTATTTTATGATATAATTGTTTAATGAACATTAATTACTTACATAAGTCTGTACACAAATTATCATTAAATATACATAATTACTAAAAACTATAATTATTTGTATTTGATTGGAATACTTGAAGCCGTACAATTGTGGGAAATTACTCTCAAGTCCACTCTAGAATGTTTGTATCTCTTAGAATCTCATTGATTAAATAAACATGTTTAGAATGTAACTGTATTTGATGCGACCCAATGCAAAAAACAAATAATAAATCTAAAGAAATAACTACATTAAAAATGTAAATATGATCGCTCAATAAATAAGATTCCCAAACTCCTTGGTATTATATAACCCTAAACTGGTTGACATGCCGTTAAAAATCAGTCGTATACACATATCTTGAGCTCATAACTCACTACCCCGAGAAACGTAGGGTGTTCAAATTAAATTTATTCCCACTTCTGCCGTCTATAACTCATAATATGAATTCCAAGAATATGTACTTACGTTTAGAGCCCATAACATACTACATAGTGTGCACCAAGTAATCTATATTTACTTTTACAGCCTACAACCCACTAATTAACATACTTCCCTCTTTCCCCACCATTAGTAGACCTACTTTTGCAGTCCATAACTCATTATAATGGGTGTCCACGAAAATCTATACACACTTTCGCAGTTCGTAATTCTCTATGTGTTCGTTCTTTTTCAAATATATTTGGTTTGGAATAATTGTCAGATTGAGACTAAGTTTGAGGAAAAAGGCATTTATCCTGCATTGCAACCAGAAAAGCAAGAACGTTGTTAAAGTGCAAGGCGGTTTACAAGGCAGTTTCAAACAAATCAACCCATGGTGTCTTATCATTTGTTGTATTAGATGTAATTTCCCCAGAACTCACCCCCAATGTTATTTGCTCCCATTCATGGGTCCATAAAGATACCGTTTATCGCAAAGAATCGGCAACTATAAATGAACTGAAAGAAACCAGTAAAATAGAATGGACCGAAATATTACATAGAATTATTTGTGATATTTAGAATTCTATGTCTGTGGTATCAGCAATTCCTCGACTAGAGCGGTCTTCAGTTCAAATATTTGTGAGTAGTCTAAAGTATTGTACATATGCCTTATTTAATATGAATTACAAAGCATCATTATTATTATCATTGTGAGTTTTTTTACACCAGCGATAAGTGATGGTCTTTCACTGTAGAGAGTGACATTTAAGTCTCAAGTCTCCAGAACTTCTCTTAGTATTCCAGCGAGCCTAAAAAATGATATAGCTTGGATGGTCTTGGCTAGTCCTCTGATTTCCAACTCTTTCAGCTCTTTTACCAAGCCTTTAGGGAGTGTTTCAAACGTACCAATTTTAATTGGTACCACCGTCACCATATTATTATTATTATTATTATTATTATTATTATTATTATTATTATTATCTACTCCTTTAGAGTTTTCCACATCAGTGTTAGCTGATGCTTTTTCACTGGAGTTTGAGTAACAGCAAGTCACCTCTGGTCTCGAGGACTCTTCTCAGTATTCTGGCCGTTCTCAGTAATGCTGTCATTTGGATAGTCTCTACCCGTCCACCAACTTCCAAGTCCTCAAGGCCTTTTAATAATCCTTTAGTTATTGTGCCTAAAGCACCAATCACAATTTATTATTATTATTATTATTATTATTATTATTATTATTATTATTATTATTCACTCATTAGATTTTTTCACATCAGCGTTCGCTGATTGGCTTTCACTGGAGTTTGAGTAAAAGCAAGTTTCCTCAAGTCTCCAGGACTCTTCTCAGTATTCTGGCCGTTCTCAACAGTGTAGTAGTTTGGATAGTCTCCACTCGTCCGCCAACTTGCAAGTCCTCCAGTCCCTTAGTAATCCTTTAGTTACGGTACCAAAAGCACCAATTACAATTGGTATAACTGTAACCTTCATGTTCCATAGTTTTTCATAGCAAGGTCGGAGTATTTATCCTTCTTTTCATATTCTTTCAGTTTTATTCTGTGGTCAGCCGGGACAGTAAAGTCTTCTTCTTCTTCTTCTTCATTATTATTATTATTATTCCTACTACACTACTATCGATAGAATTTTAAAAGAGGCACGATAAAATAAGAGATTATATTTATTAGAAAATATATAAATACAATTGAATCCTGAAATCTAAAAAAAATGGTATACACATCAAACAGAAACTCTAAAAGAAGCCAAAGAAGTTACTAGTATTTAAGGCTTTGCAATCCAAACTAATAAAAAAAATAATTTTTTGTCACTGTTCGATCCACAGACAATCCAATTTCTAAAAGACAGACATAGATTCTCGATTAAATCTATAAACATAAGCCATTTTCCAAATTGAATATTATAAAATTAATTGATATATTTATCTACACTAGATAGAAAATCAAAACTTGAATTACAACAAACAAAATTCTTGAAAGAGAAGATATTTTTTCTATCAATGTTAATAGAATTATTTTGAGAACTGAATTATGTTTTGTTTTCTTTTTTTGCACAAATGATGTTTCAGCCGCTACATTCTTCTTCTTCTGATCTTGCTCCGAATACAAAATTTTAAAAAAAAAGTCATTTATCTATCATTTTGACAGAAAGTGTTCTCAGATATTTCTAAAAAAAATTACCTGATATTTCTTTGATTTAATTTTTTTTTTTTTTAAACCTTGTTTACTTAAAAAGATGCGCGTTACACTTAAAGAAATCCAGAGTATGAAATTCGTGATATATACAAGAACCAAAAAATCGAGAATCGGTTTGTTAACTGAACTATTTCATTGATTTTAACGGCATATCAACCCGACATGGTTATTTTATGCCTATTGGTTAGCGAATCATGTAGATTGTTCGTTCATATGTACATTTTTTTAATTGCTTCCTAAAGAATTCTTGCTCACAGCCCTATAGAATATGTATACTTTAAAAAAAATAACTATGTAACCAATGGATGGGATCCTAGAGAGTGAGAGTACCTTTTTTGAGTACCATCAAGGGTCAAATAAATATTTAACCAAGATATGGGATCCTAACGAGTGGCAGGACCTGTTAGGGTCCCGTCAAAGGGTCAAATAAATATTTTCTAAAAGTATTTGTATTCGTCTAAATCGTATACAAAAATACTTTTATAAAACAACTGAATGGATATGAACATACAACGAACACAATTACCTAACCTTTAGGGATAAAATAACCCTCCGCAGGTAAAAATGTGTATAAAATCAATCACTGCATGCAGGATTATACAAGTCAATTTGTAAGCAGAGAATAAGTGGTTTAAATTCTATTTTCGATCCCAAGCAGTTGCCTCAGTTAAGCGACTGAATCCTCTCAACTATTTACTCCTTACTGTCGGAGACAGGGTTAATGATTTCATGCCTTTTTCAAGGGCATTTGCGTGAAGTGAAACTCAAGCAGCCTCGTCCAGTATCTGAAGTTAGCCTGCCGTGTCTACGTTATAAGATGATAACCGTTATAACGCGAGCGCCTCTAATTAAAGTTAATAGGGTTATTTTTGATTTTAAATCAAAATTTAATTAATTTCTCAAATATGCAAAACTAAGCGATATTTTAAGCTTAAGCATAACTGATATAAACATTTCCGTGTGCAAATGTTGTTGTCGGTGAGAGACTCAAAGAAATTGAATCTATTTTCAGCATTCAATTACCGTATCACAAGACTTGACCATTTGAATCCATTGTGGCCAATGTTGAAGATTAAAATGTTGAACTTTTGATCACCAGTCCCGATTTATACTTACATAGCAATTCCCAAAAATACACCGACTCACTTGAAATGTTTTCTGCCAAGCTATATATGATGAATCACTTTTAGTAATTTTGAAATAACAAATTCTAAAAACTGTACGAATGTTTTCTCGCAGCAACAAATAAGCCAAAATGAATTGTTATATATACAAGTGACGCTTAAAAAGTAAAGGTTTCTATTTCTTTCCAATAAAATTGCAGTTACCATTCGCCCTGTTATTTGGTTTTATTTTCTTTATATAATGGCCAGTCAGTTTTCGTGGGTTATTAAATGTCAAAGCCATCCTTGTACAAGGACATTAGTGGTACAATACTTAAAGTTATGGACCCGCTTAAACTTCCATAGCTGGAGGTATAAGGGGGTTCATACCTTTCCCAAGTGTATTAGTCCGAAAGTGAATGTAAGATTGTAAGTTAGTTAAATCGTCAATTTAAGATGTCAAAGTTCAACGTCTTAACCACTATACTACTGGATTCCCCCCCGCCCTGATGTTTGTGCATGAATATCCGACCTTTAAGTAATTTCTGTTATATAACAGATTACGTTTATTTGTGTTTTCGAAATGATTGCTTAAGAAGGAAAATTTTTACATATGTTTGTAGTTGTTTTAGAGAATCTTGATTACGCTGTATAATCATCTGTTTACAATATTTTTGCATATTTTGGTTATAAATTTTATTCATTATGGTTCACTCTGAGGTCCTATCTATGGGTGAAATAGGAGAAAACCTTGCACTTATGTTAAATTGAATTGTTTGAAATGGTGCTCTTGTTAGACATTGAAAATGTGTACTTATGCTAAACTGTATTATTTGAAATAGAACTGTTTTTCACGTTGAACCTGTACTTATGCAAAACAGAATTGTTTGAAATAGAACTGTGGGTAAACAAAAAACTATACTTATACTAAATTGACTTGTTTGAAAGAGAACTGTTTATATGTATAAAAATGAATTTGGCATTAATAACCATCGATTTTTAGTTCTCAGAATTTCTGAGACGAAGCTCGATGATTTTTATCATTAATGTTTTTCGGACTGTTGTCTTCATCTTTATTGTTATTTCTACAACGTTTCGGCTGATATGTCCTCCGGCCTTCTTCGTGTGTTTGTCGAACTCGGAAACCTACACGGAACATCGAAATACGGCATCTATTGAATCCACGGGGGTCGCCTGTTCTGATTTAGTTAGCCATAACCGGGTACAAGCGTTAAGAATTCCTGTATTGCTACTTGCCTTCAGTCAGGATTGAACCTGCAACCTCCAAATGATTGTTTCTTTAGAAGCTAACAAAATCAGAACAGGCGACCCCCGTGAACGCAATAAAGGGCATAGTTCGAAGTTCTGTGTAGGTTTCCGAGTTCGACAAACACCTGAAAAGGCCGGAAGACATATCGGTCGAAACGTTGTGGAAATAACAATGAAGATGAAGGCAATAGTCCGAAAACTCTTAATGATAAAAATGGTCGATTTACCATAAAAGCAAACCAAAATATTTCAATATTATATTGCATTGTTTTTATAGTGTTAAATATTGTGATATGGGCTTGTCCACTTGTTGTAATAATTAAAGCGATGGAATGCGGAATCTTAGTAAGCGAGTTCGAACTCCAGTCGCGCTATTACGTTCACTTTTGGGCAAATACCCTTGGGAAAAGTATGAGCCCTCTTATCCTCCCAGCTACGGGCTAAATAGTACTACTACAGTTCTTCTGTTGTATTTTGACCTTTTGACCTGCGTGGGCGAAAATTGGCTGATGAAATCGGACGAGGTAAAAAATTCCCATGGTACACTCATAGACTGATGCACCGGAAGAGAGTGACCTCTGAACTGCATGACAGTTATTTCCGCTTGACGACGATTAAACATTCGATTTCAAAGATCGAGTGGGCGTAGAACGATTATATAACTCAGTTGAGTTCGATGGGCCAGTGGCAGTAGAGTTGGAGATTGGACGGAGTTATAGACGAGATGTGGTAAGGAAAGCCACATCAGGCCGAAAGAGCCATTTGGGCCCTGATGAGTTGGGGTCCAGAGAAGATGCTGGTAAGATGCAATAAAGAAAGCCATCACCCAGCAGAGTGGGCCCTGGGCTTCCGGTTGAGCAGCCCTGGAGAACGAGAAACACAACGCTGACGGCCATAAGTTTGGGGGTCAAAATATTGCATTTATGTTCGATCTCCAGCTCCCTCTCACAGTAAAACCCCACACAATCTTTTCGAACCCTTGCAATAAAGTTAGAGGTAAATATTGTTAAAGAAGTCTTGCTGCGTCGTTTATTATTGCGTCAGTATATATATATATATATATATATATATATATATATATATATATATATATATATATATATATGTGTGTGTGTATGATGCTGCATGAACATGTAGATGAGCATATAACACTTCTAGGAGAATGGCTTTGGCATAAGATTACCAACAAGGGTTGATATGACATTAAAGAAAGAAACCAAACCAAACCAAACCTATAGTTACATGTGATCATACTTATCTTATTTTTACTCATTTTTCGTACATCGTTATACAGCAAGTAGAAATTATAAAATTGGCGCAGATACATGTCTACTTAGTAGTTTATTCAATGATAAATGAGAAAAAAAAACTTTACAGATAAAACTCATAACAATCTCAATTTAATGGATAAACATTTGGTTTTCATAAAATATTCCTTAATTAAACTACATTAACTTATTCAAATTAATGCAGAAAAGCAGTCCGGATTTTTAATAGAAAATTCAGCATGGAAATCTTTTTAAAAACTTCTCCATGGGAAAGCTTCATTCACAAAAGATCTAAATACTGATATTCAAAAAAGTTGGAACCATTTCAAAAATGATCATTCTTTCAATTAGTGAAATATTTACCTAAAAGAATTAAGATAGCCCTAAAATCTCGAGGAATCAATTCTATTTTTTTTAAGTTCTGATTAAAAGTCAAATATTTGAGTTGCCCTGTCGGCTAGGGCTGTAGAATATAACGACTGCTCCTCTGCAGAGGGATAAGACTTCCCCAACGAATGTTCTAGTCTATGACACTAAGCAATCTGATGAGGAGGCTAGAGAAATGCTGGAGCTTTGAGGAATACGGAATAACCTTTCATTGCCATTGCTCTCAGGTCCACTCTGGCCCGGAGTGGTAGCACCTGATAGACTCCGAACTATGGGTCAAAAGGAATTAAACTGTGTGCTTACGCTTGAAATAGAACTATTTTGAAATTTAACCGAGTGTAAAGAAAAAATCTCTACTTATACTAAACTGAATTATCTGAAATTTAATACAGCGTTAAATGACCCGAAAAGGGTTGATCCGCTGTAAAAAAAAACAAACAAACAAACAAACAAACAACCAACCAGTATTTCTGACCGTGGGCTAAAATAAGCTGGGCACCTCCCGTAGAGTAATGGTAAGGAAACTTTGCTAATAGAGGATTGCTGATGAGACAGATTATACTTGAAAGATATCAAGAAAGAAAACAATACCCAATTAAAAACAAATTGAAAATTAAATCTGTTATTAGAAAGAAGAGATTGCCATTTCTTAACTTTAAGAGATTTTATCATGTGTATCGATGTAAGGCCACATAGTATTTACATACCCTAAAATATAAAACAATAATCGTCACAAACAAATAAAAAAGCAAAGCTATTATTAGAAAAAGATAGTCGATTTCTTTTCTTTCATTTATAAGAATTTATCTGAGAATCAATGTTTTTCATTAAACATTCACGAAAAATGCTTAACAATGATATCATTCTGTTTTGTCGGTATAAAAAGCCCTGCAGCGATATTTTTTTATATTTAATTAAGAATTTGATTTACTCTATTCATTTCAAAACAAAAGGCGATTTAAAAACAGATTTTTCTCAGTCAGGAAATATGAACAATGAATAAATATTTAATTTCCTGAAAGACAATTAGTTGTATAGATGAAGTAGTGAAATAGTTTTAATTCAAGAATTATTAGACATATTTATGGCGTGGGGGGGTATTTAATTAGAAATATCTTGTCAATGCCCGTTCAGCACAATGGTCCTTGTCCGTTTTATGCTTGCTGTAATGTTGATCACCAGACTTTTACTCATTCTCTCTCTCTCTCTCTCTCTCTCTCTCTCTCTCTCTCTCTCTCTCTCTCACCCTCCTATTTCACATCATGCTCTTGTTTCAATTCTCTCTTTCCCAATACCTTCTTTCTTCACTCGCCTCTACCTCTCTCTCTCTCTTTCTCTCTCTCTCTCACCCTATTTCACATCACGCTCTTGTTTCAATTCTCTCTTTCCCAATACCTTCTTTCTTCACTCGCCTCTACCTCTCTCTCTCTCTCCGATCTCTTTCTCTCTCACCCTCCTATTTCACATCACGCTCTTGTTTCAATTCTCTCTTTCCCAATACCTTCTTTCTTCACTCGCGTCTACCTCTCTCTCTCTCCCCGATCTCTCTCTGTCTCTCTCTCTCACCCTCCTATTTCACATCACGCTCTTGTTTCAATTCTCTCTTTCCCAATACCTTCTTTCTTCACTCGCCTCTACCTCTCTCTCTCTCTCTCTCTCTCTTTCTCTCTCTCACCCTCCTATTTCACATCACGCTCTTGTTTCAATTCTCTCTTTCCCAATACCTTCTTTCTTCACTCGCCTCTACCTCGCTCTCTCTCTCTCTCTCTTTCTCTCTCTCACCCTCCTATTTCACATCACGCTCTTGTTTCAATTCTCTCTTTCCCAATACCTTCTTTCTTCACTCGCCTCTACCTCTTTCTCTCTCTCTCTCTCTCTCTCACCCTCCTATTTCACATCATGCTCTTGTTTCAATTCTCTCTTTCCCAATACCTTCTTTCTTCACTCGCCTCTCCCTCTCTCTCTCTCTCTCTCTCTCTCTCTCTCTCTCACCCTATTTCACATCACGCTCTTGTTTCAATTCTCTCTTTCCCAATACCTTCTTTCTTCACTCGCCTCTACCTCTCTCTCTCTCTCCGATCTCTTTCTCTCTCACCCTCCTATTTCACATCACGCTCTTGTTTCAATTCTCTCTTTCCCAATACCTTCTTTCTTCACTCGCCTCTACCTCTCTCTCTCTCTCCGATCTCTTTCTCTCTAACCCTCCTATTTCACATCACGCTCTTGTTTCAATTCTCTCTTTCCCAATACCTTCTTTCTTCACTCGCCTCTACCTCTCTCTCTCTCTCTCTCTCTCTCTCACCCTCCTATTTCACATCACGCTCTTGTTTCAATTCTCTCTTTCCCAATACCTTCTTTCTTCACTCGCCTCTACCTCTCTCTCTCTCTCTCTCACCCTCCTATTTCACATCACGTTCTTGTTTCAATTCTCTCTTTCCCAATACCTTCTTTCTTCACTCGCCTCTACCTCTCTCTCTCTCTCTCTCACCCTCCTATTCCACATCACGCTCTTGTTTTAATTCTCTCTTTCACAATACCTTCTTTCTTCACTCGCCTCTACCCCTCTCTCTCTCTCTCTCTCTCTCTCTCTCTTTTTACCTCAATTCTCTTCTATTCTCTTCCTTCTACTCACTCGGTGGCATTCGGTAGTGAGACTACGGTTCCAAATCTCAGATTTCTCTTTTCATTGTATTCATCCCCAGGTTCACAGACCCCCAAACTGGCAGTACCTGTGAGAGTCCAATTTATTGCTCTAAAATATTTCTTTAAAAAATATGAATATTACATCATCATCATTATTATCATGATGTCGTACCATCAGTACGGACATCCCTGATCCTCTCTCACCACTTCTCCCTACTTTAAATCCCACTATTATGTGCCAATTATTGGTATAAATTTTTCAGCGTTTCATTTTATCGGTCAGGTCTGATTTCCATGATCGATAGCCTATCAGTAGCTGTCCATACCTTCGCTAGCCGCGTGTCGATGTCCTTTTCGGTTGATGAGACGCTACTTCCAAGGTAAGTGAATTTGTCTACTAGTTTCAGAGGGACCGATAAAATGAAACGCAGTTTCTTCCTGGCAGCGGTCGTATCGATACTTATAGATGCACTACTTGGACGCTTACTAAACGGCTAGAGAAGAAGCTAGAAGGCATTTACACAAGAATGCTGCGAGCAATATTGAACAAGTCCTGGCGGCAACACCCCACAAGGCACCAACTATACGGCCACCTGCTTCCCATCACGAAAACTATCCAAGTTGGACAAACCAGACATGCAGGTCACTGCTGGAGAAGCAGGGACGAGCTCATAAGCGATGTACTCCTATGGTCTCCCACATATGACAGGGCAAAAGCAGGACGACCAACTCGAACATTCAGCAGCTATGTGAGGATACAGGATGTGGCCCTGAAGACCTACCAGAGGCGATGAACGATAGGGAGAAGTGGCAAGAGAGGGTCAGGGATATCCGTGCTAGCGCCACGACATGATGATGATGATGATGATTGGTATAAAGGTTAATGACTTATATTTCTGATGTTTTTTACAAAGATTATTATTATTGTTTTATAATTGCTTGGAATACAGAAGTGCGTTACTGTATAGCTTGAAATACTTGAAACGACATAAGCGTTTACAAATTATCACCAATAAGAATAGTTTCCAGAAGGTATGATTGTTTACAAACATTCTTGTTTTCCTTAATGACTATATTGGCTTATTTAAAACTCAAGCCTTCCTTGTATAAGGACAGCACTGACACTATCTAACCTACAGCTAATGGGATAAGAGGTTTAAGCCTTCCTCAAGGATTGTAATAGTGTGACTGGTGTTCGAACTCGCTTACAACAAAGCTATAAACCAGCACGTTGGACATAACGTTACTAGAATTCCCCTTCCACTAACAAAAGTTTATATTATCAGTAACGATTGTTTGAAATTTTTGAAACCATATAAGTTTGTGCAAACAAATTATTGTGAGTTTTTCCCACCAGCATTAAATGGCCTTTCATTGTAGTTTGAATGAAAGTCTCCTCAGGTCTCCAGGAATCTTCTCAGTCCTCCAGCCAAATCATCATCGGCACAGAGTTGTTGTATGTACGTTCTAGCTGGTCGTCCTGCCTTTGCTCGTCCATGTAAAGGGGTCCACAGGAGTATATCACTTATGAGTTCGTCGTTACTTCTCCAGCTGTGCCCCGCATGTCTGGTTCATCTAACTTAGATAGTTTTCGTGATGGGTGGTAGATGGCCGTACAGTTGCTGCTTTGTGGGGTGCTGCTTCAAGAGCGAGTTCGGAATTAAATAACAAAACCTGGATTGACATGCAGTAAAAACCAACCGGACCCATCAACCCTCTCCCTCACCTCTCTCTCTCTCTCTCTCTCTCTCATCTCTTCTTTACTCTCTTCCCACTGTCTCTCGATTATTGTCTCTCTTTCCTTACTCCCTCTCTCAACATTCTCACTTTTTCTTAACCCTTTTATTTTCATATCTTTTCTCACTCTTTCATTCATTTTCACCTCTTTCTTCTCTCCTATTGTTTCTTTTATCCTTTCTTTACTCACTTTTTTTCACTTTCTCTTTTCTCTCCTGTTCCTCTCTAACTTTTCCCTCTTTTATTTCTTTTTTCCCTCTCCCTCTCTCTATGTCCTCCCACTATGCCCCTTCTCTTCGCCTCACATTATCGTTTGTCCATCTCTTCTTCTATTACCTTCTCATCAACTACTCTCTGTCTCTCCTTTAGGTTTGTAAGTCCACAATAACATCATCTGAGAAACTTTGGGGAGGGAGACATTGCAATAATTTGCATTGATTTATTTTTTCCTGCCTAGGAAAACCGTGTTAATTTTATTTTGAAATAAAATAGAATATTCTAATATAGAATTAAATTAGTATTTGCGAATCTGATTTAAAATTAGGTAATTTTGAAATACAATATTTATATTTTTATCAATAATTACACGAATTAGGACATGTTTTATATTTATTAAAATTCAAATTATTTCTTTTTAAGATTACCGACAAGGAAAATTCTTGGAAATGGAGTAATAAAAACCAAGCTTGTCACACAAATCAATTACCTTGGAAAAATGTGCTTCCCAAAAATTCCCTTTACTTATTAAATGAATTTATATATATATATATATATATATATATATATATATATATATATATATATATATATATATATATAAGTGTCTGTCTGTCAATATAAATATATACCGATCCATCTATTAACGCATGTCTATCTATAATTCCCCTTTATTGATTGAATGACCCACGTACTCTGATGTAATTGCTCAAAAGAGACGTCTCAAGAAAAAATTATATAAATAGATATATAGACACTCTTGAATATGAAAAGTGAAATCAGAGATATCTATAGCCGTAATTAAATAAATTGTTCGGTTCGAAATTTCCGACTTACCAACAACGACAGGCACCTGACAAAGTTTGATAACTTCCGTTCAAATAAATAAGACCATTTTACTTAAGCCATCGATAGAATGACATGCTAAAAAAGAAGAGTGAAACAGCAGAAACGCTGTCACAGTAAGAACCAAGATGTGCCCATCCGATGGAATCAGTGTGTTTCGTTAATCAATATGAGAAAATGCTAGAAAAAGGATACAAAAGAAGAACAGCTTAGACCAGGGATGGGCAAAGTGCGACCCACGGGTCACATGTGGCCCACTGCACTGTTCTATCGGCTCTGCGAGAGCCTCAAATATAAATAAAAAATAAACACTTGCAACTGAATGAAGACTAAATTCTTTTGATTTCAAAAGATGCCACCCTTTGATAATTGTTAACTCAGTGTTACGGTCCTCTCACCTAAATGTTTGCCCACACCTAGCTTAGACATAAATACTCAAGATGCATACATCTGTTTGAGTGACTGATCTTAACAGCAAGTTAATCCATCTGCAATTATTTCATGCCAAGAGGTTAGAGATGTGCGTGTGTGTGGAGAGAGAGATTTGGTGCATCAACGTGTCTTTCTTCTGAAATAATTAGTTTGGTTCATCTAGAAAATGCTAGAAAAGAGGATGCAGCGACAAAAATATTGCAATAACCCAATATGTTTAGTTAAAGTTCGCTAAATTTAGAGGAATGGGTAGAGTGATCGCCAATGGCCCGGGAGTCCGGGGTTCAATCCCAGGTCGAGTCATACGAAAGATTTAAAAAATGGTACTTGATACTTGCTTAACACTTATCATTATAAGGTACATATGAAGGGTAAAGTAGAGAAATCCGAGGAAAAAGAGTAGCGCCCTCCACTACACCTCGGTGATGTAGCTATTGAAAAGGTAACCTTCGGGTCGCCCTTGACTTCGGTCGCCGATTTTACTTACTTATATATTTCTAGAACTTTTGAAGAATCTTTATGAAATTCTAAATTTATTTGAAAAAGATTTCCCTTTCAACTGAACTAAGAATATACTAATTCTATAACCTACATAAGGGTAATTCTTTCTTAAAAAGAGGGATTCCTTGGATATTAAACTAAGCTGAATTTGTCGTGAAATTTCAGTTCTGGAGAATTTCTGGTAATTTGGAATATTCTTTCATTGACATGACTCCCAGGTTAACTGCTCCGGAGTGTCAGTATCTGTTCGGACCCGATTTATGGGAGAAATAGTTCCGTTCTAGAATTATTTGTATTAGATAAGAATACTTGATACCATATAACCCAGTGTAAAAATCATAAACAACCCCAAAAACGTAAATATAAACGTATAATGAATGCAACTCTTTAAACCGAAAAAAATAACCCAGACAGGTTGATATGCCATTAACATCAATCAGTCTGATTGGAAAAAAGACTTGAAATGTTTATGTTTTCGACTGAAAAGTAAAAATAATTTGAGAGTTTTTCAATCGTGCTAAGAGACCTTGAAATTTCTGTTAATGATGTCTGTCTGTATTTTGATCAAGTGCCCGAACTAAACAAGGGATTTTTCAAATCGACAATTAAAGAAAGAAACGTGCAGACGTATCGGCGCTCGTTTTCCCCAGGGGCTTTGGACACTGGGGAAATAGAAGTTGATAAGCAAATCTCTTAATGGGGTATAATGGGTTTGGCACGAATAGATTTGGCGGGAAATAAATTGAGGCTGAATATTGGCCAGTGGCCATTGTTCTGGTCCTGAAAATTAAATTTATCAAAAAGCAAGAATCAAATGGCACTTGCATTTTGTTTCTTCTTTCATTCTTTCCAGAATTCGGTGAATTGTTCGCAAATGAAACTAAAGATGGCTACGTAATCAGATAAATATCAAATGTTGACAAGAAATGTTCTGATAAAAAGTCAGACATTATCAATTTAAAATGCTAATCGAAGATTTTACAAGTTTTACACGGAATAGTTTAGCTCATGAACAAGACATCCCATAAAATTCCATTTAAAAAAAAGGATATTATCTTTTCTTAACTCTGATATTAATTTGAACGGAATATTATTCGGTCAAAATGAATATTAGGAGATTTTATTCATATTATACAATACAACACTTAGGCGTTCGTAGTGTAATGGATACCGCCCTAGAAAATGGACACGGTTACACAAGTTCAAATCCTGAATGAGACTGTATTTCACGTACCGCTTGTACATTTATGAAGAGCATTAATCCAATTAATCTCCCTCCAATTATGGATAAATAGTAGGGCAGTATGGGCTCTTCAACCTTGGTTTGGCAGTGAACTCTGAATTAAAACTTGTCAGACTCCGCTTAAAAGTTTATCCTGAGCAGCATTCGTTTGGACGGGTAAGTAAATATAAACACAACACCTAAACTCCATGAACAAATATATATATTATCCGGGTAAGTAAATATAAACACAACAACACCTAAACTCCATGAACAAATATATATATATATATATATATATATAGAGAGAGAGAGAGAGAGAGAGAGCAATTAGAAGGAAACTCAAACCTGGTTAAATTGTCATCATAAATTTATAATCATATTTACATTTGCTGTTTTGCAACCTCAAGTGTAACATGTAAAGTCATCAGACGAGACGGAGAGTATAATAATATTCTCCGGCGAAATAGATTTATAATGACAATTTAATTTCTTTCTAATTGCACAACACTGTAAGAGAGTTTTGTTATATAAACCAGGAAGGAAAAATAGATGTAACAATAGCCATACATCGAGCACACACATAGATCTATATTATATTCCTCATATATTCTATACATGAATAATCCACACCCATTGTCTTCGGACACTGACTGGATATATATATATATATATATATATATATATAAGTTGGTCGACCATAGTCGAGGGTAATCCGCACGTCTCTGTTTACAATAGCTGCTACACCAAGTTGTCGGGAAGGGCATTACTCCTTTCCATTGATAGCGCCACTTAAATTTGGTCCATATCGTATCATGCTGACTATTAAGCAACGAGGTATCAAGCATCATTTTTTGAGCCTTTGGCTTGACTCGACTTGCCATTGAAACCTGATCTCCCGGATCATGGGAGAAATTACATATTTTGTGACAGTTTCAATGCTGTTGTGTTCGGTTATGAATTCTATCTAATTCATAACGAAATGACGATAGTGACTTGAATTTGTGAAATTTGAAAACTGGTCATTAAATAGAAAACAAAAAGAAAAGGTTAAAAGAATAAATGAAAAACATTGGTACAGTATTTATAACACGAATAAACTAAGACTGGTTTGGAGGTGCCCGTGGTGTAATGGTTATCGTCGTAGGAAATGCATACGGCAACACGAGTTCAAATCCTAGACGAGACTGATTGCATTTCACATTGCACTAATACCCTTGGGAAAGGTATGAATCCAATTATTCTCTCTCCAGCTATGGGTAAAATAGTAGGGTAGTCTAGGTTCTTCAGCCGTGGTGTGGCAACTAGTCTAGGAGAAGGAAAACTCTGAATCCAAACCTGTTAAACTCCGCTTAAAAAATGACCTTGTGTCATATCCTGCCCGAGCGGAGGGGGTTGGTTTGGTTTCTTTGTTTAATGGTAAATGAATCTTCGTGGGTCATTTAATGTCAAAGAAATCCTTGTATAAGAATAGAATTGATATTATGTAACCCCTAGCAAGGAGGACAAGGGTGTCCAATACTTTTGACAAGGATATTATTCCGAAAAAATACATAATAATACAACTAGAGTTCAAATTCGCTGACTCCGAGGCCGTAGTCTAGTATTATACACCATTGAGACCCACAGCCAAAAGACTTTAAGGGTAACTATATTCTAAAGTATAAGTGTTACTAAGAATACGCTTATTACCGTAGAGTACTGATCAGAGGAATCTATTGTCAGAAGGTGAATCAAATTACACAGAATGATAGTCTTTTTATGAAGCAGAGGAAAAACACCAACAGCTCTTTTTTAGGCACAGGTCTCTTGCTTTTTTTTCCCTTTTTTTTTTGCTTTTTTTATTAGGATTTCTTAGAAGGATAAAATTTCAAGTATTGCGGTGGGTACTTGTTAACATATTTTTATTTGCGTCTGTGTAAATTTAACAATTATGTTCTCTAATTACATAAAATACAAAACTATAACTTCATTATTCTTTTAGACAAGCAAACGTTTCATTATCTCAGAAAACAGTTACTGTTACTCTAGGTCACACCATGAGCGCCTCGTCGATTGAACGTTTAGAATTACAAATTGAAATGTCACAATGAACTGTTGGAGAACGTTATTGCTTGAAACTATATTGATTGTATTTTTACAAGAAAATAATAATTGGTTTTCATTTGTTGATTCTGTCATTAGATCTAATTGGCCAACTAAAACTGATGTTGAGAATGGAGAGTAGAGAAGAGAGAGGGTCAAGAAAATAGGAGTGATGTCGAGGACAGTATAAAACAAAATATTCAAGGAGCCAGACCGTTTGTCGAAAAAGGATGGAAGACTCACACCAAAAAATACGAAATCACACACACACGTTAATAACAAATGACTCGATCTGCACCTTGCCTAGCAACTGTCTAAAACGACCTAAAAGGAATAAACGTAGCCAAGTCCGGACTTCGAATTTTATTTTATCTATCTATGTAGTACCTTTTATTCTCTCTCTTCAATCGAGTTGTCCAGTTGTAGTAACCACTACCAAATTGTATTTGCGATCAATAATTTCGAGGATACTGACATAATTATATTTAATTTTCTTACTAAAATATGTCTTTTTCCTTTTGCCGACCGACTCATCTAACTCTCTAGCCAGTTTAAGGTATTCCCTGGCGTAGTGATGAAAGGACTTGATTGCGACGTCATTGTAAGTGAGTTCGAATTCCAGTCGTGCTATTGCGTCTTTTTTTTTCGGTCTTGGGAAAAGTATAAACCCCATTTTCTCCGATGGGTCAAATAGTGGCACTACTATTCTTCTCCAATGATAATTTTGGCGTAAAATAACTCAAAAAATTTGATATGCCATTAAACGAAGAAACATGAACAATTTCTTTGGTGACATCTGCCACAATCACAAAATACATTCTCAGTGAAAAGGATGGATGTCAAATTTTATTCGTCTTTTTATTTTATTCTGTTTTATTTATTTCTAATTTATCCAGCACATTACATTTGCGGATAACACAACATCTTTATTTTTGTTTAATTTATACACACTCGTACTTTAAGGAAATAAGCCAATAAATTGACAAAAGTAAAAATTATTTTAATCTTGCAAAAATAAATGAATAAATAAATTATATATATATATATATATATATATATATATATATATATATATATATAGCGGACGTTGGTATAATGGTTAGAGTGTTCGCTAAAGGCCCGGGCGACTCGGCTTCAATCCAAAGTCTTTATACCAAAGACTCAAAAAATGGTACTTGATGCTACCTTGTTTAACACTCAACATTATAAGGTAAGGGTCAAGGGTAAAGTGGAGCAAATCAGCTAAAGGACTAGCGCCCTTCCCTACTCCTTGGTGTAGTAGGTATCGAAAAAGGAGCCTTCGGGTCACCCTCGACTATGGTCGTCAAGTTTACTTTTTACTTTTACTTATATATATATATATATATATATATATATATATATATATATATATATGTGTGTGTGTGTGTGTGTGTGTGTGTGTGTGAGTGTGTGTGTGTGTGTGTGTTTTGAAACTATTTAAAATAGTAGCAAGTCGAACAATGCTCCAGACATGAACAGAAGTCGGTCACGAAATTTTTAGAGACTGAAAAGTGCAAATCATGTCCAGAATTTTTTAATGTTTACAGCGAAGCATGTTTTAGTCAAAAAGTATTTACAAATGTGTTAAATATGGTTTGATTTGGTTTTATGGCATGTCAAATATTGTAGGTTATTCAATGCCAAATCCTTTTTATCCATATCTATTAAATTTATGACTTCTAGACAGATTTAGTAGATAATATTTAAAAACTAGCCAGACCTCATTTTTCATTTCGCGGTTAAATAGCTCTACTTACTTCTATCTAATACGAACAATTCTATTTATTTCGTAGGTTTACGCACAGTTAAATGTTTTTAAGTATTGCTATGTATCACTAACAATTCAATTTAACAAAAGTTATTTGTTTCTACACCTTTAAATCATCAGTTCTCTTTCAAACAATTCAGTTTAGCATAAGTACACTGTTTCATTGTTAAACAGTTTTATTTGACCCATTGATAGAACCATATCAGGTGTTGTTACTCCAGGCCAGAAGCGATGATGATGAAAAAGTATTCTGCATTTCTCACTGAAGTCCCACCATCAGATATTTTAGAGTCATATCCAGGACAGTCGTTGTGGGAATCTTACCTTTCTGCAGAACTGCTGCCAGTATATTCTACAGCCTCAGTCAACTGAGCCAGATTAAACGTGGATTTGCCACTACTATGCTCAATCGAAAAGAGTCCATGGAATGGAAATAAACTGACTCTCCGGTAAAGAAAAACTTACATCGGTCAATAAAGGTCATGCTGACAGTCTTCTGAGACATAAAGGCACATGACTTGATGCTATTTCAAAAAATGCTACTCTGAAGTGCTTTGTATAATTTGGTAATTTTCACCAAATTTATTAAATAACCCTCGTAGATAGATGAAGATAGACAGTTGCTGGTTTGTGTTTTATGGCATATCATCCCATGTGGGTTATGTAATGCTAGTCATATATATATATATATATAATCTATTTGGGAAAATTTTCCAGTTAACTTTATTTAAAACCAGTTGTTAAAGCTC
>OY757938.1:5301719-5391719 GCA_963585895.1 Sepioteuthis lessoniana
ATATATATATGTTTGTGTGTTTGTGTGTGTGTGTGTATGATATATTATATAAATGTGTATGCGTTTATATATGTATAATACATTATATATATATGTGTGTGTGAGTATGTGTGTGTGTACCTGTGTGTATGTATAATATATATATATGTGTGTGTGTGTGTGTGTGTGTGTATAATATATTATATAAATGTGTATGCGTTTATATATGTATAATACATTATATATATGTGTGTGTGTGTGTGTGTGTGTATCTCATGAAATTATTTTGCTTTCTTGTTTTTGGTTGTCGTTCAAAAAAACTAGACAAAAAATTGGAGGGGTGGGGCTTCAATATGATTAACGGTGAGAGGCATACATGATGATTTAGATGATTCAGAGTTAGAGGAATAGAAAAGAGGGAGGCTTTCTAAAAGGAAGTCAATTGTGGTGAAAGAAAACTGAAATGAAATCTGAACGTTTGTATAGACAGTGTTAAAAACAAGGTATAATATTTCATTAAAAGTAAGCAGATATGGAAGGAAAAGTTTCCATTGAGTAGATAAGAGAAGGAGAAGTGGACAGAACAAGTAGAGGCGCAAAGCGTAACAGTTATCTCCATAGAAGATCCTCGCACTGAAGAGATTTCAAATTCTGGGTTGTATTTCATAAGGCGCAAATACACTTTTGAGAAAGGCATGAATATATCTTATCTGTCTCCCAGCAAAGGGTAAATCATAGGCCACAATGGGCTATTTAACAGTGGTTCAGCAACTAATTTAGAAGAAGGAAAGTCTGAAGTTAAGTTAGCTCTGCAGCACCAAAAAAGATGATCTTGTGTAACAACCTGCTTGAGAGAAAGTGGCTGGTTTAATACATGCAAAAAACAAAAAAAAAGCAAAAAACGCTATAAGTGAGAAGTGAGTCGTGATTTAATTTTAAAAAAAATATCCATAATAATTATTATTATATTACTTCTTTTAGAATTTTTCACACCAGCGTTAGCTGATGGTTTTTCTCCTGGAGTTTGAATGACAAGTCTTCTCCCGTCTCCAGAACACTTCTTAGTAAACTAGCCAATCTTAATAATGTTGCCGTTTGGACTGTCTCCACATTTCCTATCATTATTATTATTATTGTTTACTCATTAGAGTTTTTCACATCAGTGTTAGCTGATGGTTTTTCACTGGAGTTTGAGTGACAGCAAGTCTCCTTAAGTCTCCAGGACTCTTCTCACTATTCTGGCCGTTCTCAGCAATGCTGTCGTTTGGATAGTCTCTACCCGTCTGCCAACTTCTAAGTCCCCCAGGCTTTTTAATAATCCTTTAGTTATTGTGCCTAACGCACCAATAACAATTGGCACAATCGTTACTTTCATGTTCCACAGCTTTTTTAATTCTCTAGCAAGGTCGAGGTATTTATCCTTCTTTTCAATTTCCTTCAGATTTATTCTGTGGTCAGCTGGGACAGCAAAGTCGACAATTTTGCAAATTTTCTTCATAATTATTATTATTATTATTATTATTATTATTATTATTATTATTATTATTCACCTTGCGGGGGTTCTCACCAGTTGCAGCTGGTGGTTTATCACTCTAGCCCGAGTTACAGCAAGTTTTCTCAGATCTCCAGCACTCTCCTGACTTTGGAAGTGGTGGAGCCTGGTTGGTCTCGGTTCTTCACCTAATTTTGTTTCTACGCCACTCGAGATCGTTCAAAGGGAACAAATCACAATTTGTACCATTGTCAACTTCAGGTTCCACAGCTTTTTTTTTTTTTTAGCTCTCTGGAAATACCTTGGCATTTTTCAACCTTTTCGTTTTTTTTTTTTTTGCTCTATAATCCCTTGAAACAACAAAATCTACAAGAGGAAAGTTTTTTTTTCTCTTTTCTGATTTATTAAAATTAGATCTGACCTTCTAGCTGAAATTAGGTGATCCATTTGTATCTTTTACTTCCAGGCAAGTTTGTGCGCTATGTTTTTTGCATATTTTTTTGCAATATCGTCAAATTTTAATCTTTTGCACAATTAGAGGTGAATGAACTTTCCAACGAGGTATACCTACTTTTATATTCCTAATGTACCAGTTAGCTACATTTGTTTATTATGTGGTTAACTGTTTCATCACTCCGTCACCACATAACCAAGCATTTGCTATTTTTCTGCATATAGTCAGTTTTTATTTTAACTACATTGGTACTTATTGTATTATATTTTCCAGCGATCAAAAGAAATTTCGATTTTGTCGGGTTTTTTTAAGTTACCCCGTGTAAAAATTATCAGTTACTCTCGAAAGAAATGTCCTTAGGTTTTTGCTTCAAGTACTGTGGGTTTTTTTCTAGAATTATTATTGCTATCCTTTTTATTATTTCGTGAGTTCTGTTGATATTGCTTTTATAGGACTCCATAGCTAGACTTCCTTTGTTCTTTTTTGTACACACCTCTGTACGAGTATTGGAATTATTACATCTACGTAATCCTCAATATTGGCGAGTCCACCTCCACCTCCACCATTTCTTCACAAAGAGTCTGTCTACGTTGTCCCCTCAGGTGTAAAGCATCCTCATCAAATTCCTTTTTATTTATTTCGTATTAGTAGTGGTGGTTATGACTGCGGTAGTAGTAGTAGTAGTAGTAGTTTCCAAATGAAGATGTGGGCACATCTGCACACTTTCTATGCAAAAGTGGTCATGTCTAGACCTTGTTTTGACACGACAGCGCCAGTTAACTTAAAATGGCATCCATCTATCAACTAAGTTGTCTACCTATGAAGCTATTTGTTTATCAATCTATTTATTTACGAGGTATGATCAAAGAATGTCGAGAATCAATATATTTTTTTCTTTTTTAAAAATGCATAATTTAAATGAAGACGGCTGCGGAACAGGAATTGCTTATATAATAAACTTCTATGAATATCCTGAAAGATAGCGGCTTATCAAAAATAAGACTTAAAATATATAAAAATAGTTTTATTTTTTCATTTTCGATCTTATTTTTCGAATACTTTTTCTTAATAAGTGGTTTCTTATGTAAAATATGCATATTGGATGATATCCATCAGTAAACAATCGCTACAGTTGTTAAGTTAAACCGCGTATTACGCAGAGTCGAAAAATAGTTGTCATTCTCAACAATCGCCTGACAGTTGTAAGGAATGGATTTATTGTCCAGTGCCTGAGACGCCCGTCAAGGTGAATACCGGTGGAATTTAGCCATTTTTTTTTTTTTTTTTTTTTTGCACTGCCCTGCGAGAATTTCACTTTCGGTGTGACACAGCACTCTGAACGGACTTTGTGTTACATCTTGGTAAATCAAATGAATACCGTATCAGGAAGAAGTGGTTGTTTTAGCGACTCAATTGATATCAATCCTGATATAAAACAAAAATAAATGACACCTTAATATCATCAATAATGTATTCTACTATTGGAGGTGCCCGTGGTATAATGGTTATCGTCGTAGGAAATGAACACGGCGACACGAGTTCAAATCCTGGACGAGAGTGATTGCATTTCACATAGCACTAATACCTTTGGGAAAGGTATGAATCCAATCATTCTCCCTCCAGCTATGGGTAAATAGTAGGACAGACTAGGTTCTTCAGCCTTGGTGAGACAACTAGTCTAGGAGAAGGAAAACTCTGAATTCAAACCTGTTAAACTCCGCTTAAAAAATGACCTTGTGTCATATCCTGCCCGAGCGGAGGGGTTGGTAAATATGATAATGTATTCTACTATATCGATAGTGTAGTGACCAAGTACAATTGATTGTGTCTATGCAATCATATATTCACAAAAATCATTTTTAATAATTACATACACTTAAACTTATTTTTATATTTATCTAAAAGTTTATTTAGAGCAATGTTTTTATACAGGACCATATTTAGCCTAATAAGTGCCTGAGAAAAATAGATATATATAACCAGCCCATTGGCCTACTGGGTAGAGTGTTCGCCAATGGCTCGGGTTTCAATCTCAGGTCATACCAAAAACTCAAAAAAGTGTACTTAATGCCGCTTTGCTCATCAAACAGCATAATAAGTTACTGATCAAGGGTAAAATGAAATAATCTAGGGAAAGGAGCAGTGCTCTGCTCTACACTTCGGTGTAGTAGCTATTGAAAAAGGAGCCTCCAGGTCACCCTCGACAACGGCCAAAAAATTTACTTATAAATGATTGGTTGATTGTTCTGTTTTACGGCATATCCATTCTTTTCGTGTCATTTAGCGCCGAATTAGGTCATTTTGATAAAAGTTTCAAACAATTCAATTAAGTATATGTATATTTTTTTTGTTTGCACACAGTTAGATGTCAAAACATTTCTATTTCAAACAATTCAGTTTAACATAAGTACAGAGTTTAAATGTCAAACACAGTTAATTTCAAACAATTCAGTTTAGCGTAATTACATAGTGTATTTCTATTTGACTCTTATATAGGACCCTATCAAATGCTACCACTCCGGGCTAGAATGGACCTGGGAGCAAAAGCAATAAAGGGGGACTCAGCACTCCCCAAAGCTCCAGCATTACAGGAGTCTCACAATCAAATTGTTAAGGGTCATATCCCGGAGACTGGTTTGGGGAGTTTTACCCTTCTGCAGAGCTGCAGTCGGTGTATTCTGCAGCCCCAGCCGACTGAGCCAACTTATGTATGAGGAAGAGAGAAGATGCACACTTGGTGTAACGGTTATCGTTATAATAAATGTAAAAGTTAGTGACATCAGTTCAAATCCAGAAGAAAACCATTTACACTTTCGTTCGTGCTAATACCCTTGGAAAAGATATGAATACATTTTTCTCTCCCTAGCTATGGGTAAATAATGGAGTAAACTAGTTTCTTTTGCTTTGTTAATGCAACCAATGTAGAAAAAGGAAAACTGATTCAAACTGGCACAAACTCGGTTTAAAATTGACATTGTGACGCATCCTGCTCGTGAGAGAGGAGTCAAGTGTGTTTGCGTGTATATATATATATATATATATATATATATATATATTTGAAATTAAAAATTTTAATTCTAAATTTTGAATTTAATTTAATGTAAATATTACTGTAATCTTACGTAAGGTTATTAAAGAAAATTGCACTTCTCTAATTTAGAATTAAATCTGGAGTTTTAAGTTGAAATGTATTTAGATTTTAAAAAATAAAAAAAATTATTAACTAAAATTCCAACTGGTTAAAAAAACAAAAAACCGGAAGTGGGCTAAATGAGTAGAAAATTCTTCACCCCTCTTCTTCCCCTCCTACCCTTCTTTCCTGTGTCTATTCTGAATTATTTTATCTAATAGATCTGAAGAAGTCCTGTTATTTTTTGGTGTTTTTGATTTATATCAAAACTCATAACAGGATGGAAATAGATTTATAATCCTAATGTGATCGTTTTTTGTTTTTCTTAAAAAAAAATATTTAGAGTGTGTTTGCGTGTATATATATATATATATAGGGAGGGAGAGAGAAAGATCCAAGTGGAAAACCGACTCTCTCGGAATAAAACTTATTTATTTTCTCACCTTTATCTTTCTGCAAATACCATGAATTAAATTAAAATTGTTCTGATTCAATAGACCAAGTCCATTGTTCGTAAACGAGAAAAGTTTAAGATGTTGCTGGGGTGTCCTTGAGCGAAGTTTATTTTGTACACGCGTTAATATTCAATAAAATTTTCTAGTTTAATTTGAGACCACCAACGAAAGAAATATTCTTACCTAATCTCTCGGGGCACTTCAAGTCTGGGTGCCTGAGGCCTGTGCCGTAAACACCTCAGGGTTAATCTGACCCTCGTTGTATATAAATTCAATAACTTTTAATATTCAATGTACAAAATGAATTGAATGCAAATTTTGTAATATATTGTTGAATATATCTCAACGGTATGTTTTCAATTTCTGACTTTTGAATAAATAACGGGGAATGCCAATTATCACAATGGAATTATTTGGTGCCAATTCAGAATGACTAATTTGAAGTAGAAACGATTCCCTTGTCAACAATATTTTTATGTTAAAATGGCCGACAAATATCAATCGGAAAAAGGGACGGAAAAGAAACAACATCAACCGACAGGCAGCGAAACGCACAAAGTGACTGGAAGCAAACAACAGTATTCGACGGACAGTGCCACGGATCAAGAAACATACACCCAAAAAGTTCCATGCCATAATGGATGTGACGAATATTCTTTCACGACCCGCGAGTTTTATCGATTTATTTAAACTGAACATTTTTTAAAAATGTGTTCAAGAATCTCTTGTAACAAAATCACGGCCATTACCGAATTATGAAATTAAAATCCTCAGTAAACAATTACATACAAGTACATAAAATCAGGATCAGGTTTTACATTAAAATTATATTGTAAATTGAACATTCAGTTTCATTGAATCGGATACAAATCAAAGCCCAATCATGCATTGTACACCAGATGTAAAACCAACCCGGACTTTATAGCCACTTCACATTATCCAATTTTAACCTTTTAGGTCTCTACCCAATGTACTGACTTTTGGTTGAAAATAGCTTAGAACCTAAAGTCTTGCAATCTGCTATTTAATAGCTGAATTGTCTGTATTTTTGCTTGGCAACAAAACTGCAGTGACAGAAGATAAATATGTATTGCCACTCTAGTCCTACTTCTCTGCACTTTCATCCATAGATCAAACATATTCGTTGAAAAATTAGTTATATTGGATGAAACAATAAATGTGAGTAAACAAGTGAATATTATTAAAAGAATTTGAAATGTTAAGCCATGAAGCTGTTTACAAGTTATTCGTACTAATAGCGAAATTAAAGCTATAATTGTTTACTAAGGATTATTATTAGTTACTTGAAACCATATCATTGGGAATTTTTAGCGTTTGAAAGGAAAAATTAAAACCATATTATTGGATACAAACGAGTTATTATTAAATAGGAATAGTTATTTCAAACTAAACAATTTTCCATAAATCCTGAATATTATATATATATATATATATATATATATATATGTGCACACACCCACACACACACACACACACACATAAATATATATATATATATATATATATATATTCTGCTAAATTTTCTTACCTGAGTCTTTTCCCTCACAGACAGATTTAGTTTCAGAATATTTTGTTTTTATCAAAAATTTAAATATTTCTAAACAATTGAATAAATAAATGACGGGAAAGTCAGCAGCCATTTTGAATATCTCAAAAATTGTTCGTTTAAATTTTTGGATGTGTTTTAGCAATTCATCATAGGACCCATAACTTTTAGGGAAGATATTTTCGTTTGGTTACATCAATTTTATTTTGTTTTTGTTTTATTAACATCGAAGTTCCTAATTATGTTGCTGGGACAATTTTATAAATATTTGAAACGATCCTTGATGTTGTTCCAAATTTTATTTTATTTCGAAAATCAAGTTGTTTTTTTTTCTGGCAATGCTCCTACAAGAGAGACATTATAGATATATGAACACTTCAAATAAATGTTCACATTTTTATTCCTCATCCATTCCGTTTATGAACCCCCTATCCCCACCAGCTATTGTTTAAATAGTGCCGTTAATGCTCTTCAACAAAGATGACATTTACATTAAATAACCCACGACTGTTGATATGCCGTTAAACAAAGAAACCAAATCAATAATCCATTTTGTCAGATATCTTATATATTTATTCGGAAATAAGATTCTGAAGACAAACTTCTCATAAAAGGAAGATTACTGCGATTTTTGACAGGTTTTTGGCACATTTATTTTAAAACAATTTTTCATGTTCGATTCGGTTTAAAAAATTACTATCCCACACTTAATGTCAAATACATATTTTATTTGAAATCTTGTAGATAAAAATGAGTTAGAGCGTTTGATTTGCATTGTTTTCTCCTGGAATCACCACCTGTCCTAGAGCGCTGATTCTCAAGATTATTATCTGACAAGGATGGATTTGACTAGCATATCTGTATCGTTCTTTTGAGATTAAATGACCAGAGACGATTTCTGAACATCCATTTGTTTATTTATGAGAGACAATTTTGACTTCAAAATCCGGTTAAGCTGAAATATTGCAGAGTTGATAACATTGACCGACCATCATCTGCGGACCAAACAGCTTATTGTGTCATGAAACCTTATTCATAATTACTTTATGAACAAGAAAACGAGGACATAATTTTATTATTACTATAACATAATTTATGGGGTGAGACAAAGTAAGACTCTGCGAAAATGTCTGTGTCTCCAGAGAACATCTCATTCAAAAGAAAGGAATAAAACAAGATTAAATCTAGACAAAGAAAGACACTATTACCTATCCTATCATTAAAAACTCTGAGATAAATTCAGAAATGCGAATATGATACTAATTTAAGTTCTTTATAAGGTATTGGTGATAAAAATTGAGATCTTTAATCGCACTTCTTTAACGAGAAAGATTACAGCATAACTACAAGAAATATAAGCTCTTTTGTCCCAACGCACACATCGTAAAGTGCAGCTACGCACTTGCATGTTGATGCAAACGTATCGTTATGAGTATGTATGATATAGGTGTAGCGTATATGTATGTAGGCGCGAGAATATCAATATGGGTGCATGTTGGCATAGGTAGTGTATTTACATATCGATGTGGGTATAATAGTATCAAAAGGATTGCAAAACAAGTTATGGAAACTGGCAGATTTTGATTGATTATAAAATAGACCGAGAAGAATTATACAATGGAGGTTTGTTTTCTTAATGTTTGTAATGAACTCATCTCTGAGCATAATCTGAAGTTAGTAGAGAATGGTTCCTCTTTTAAAATACTTTACTTCAAGGTGTCCAAACACGAAAAGCGGTTTTCTTTTTGAGACGTTTAGATTCCATGTATCCGACTGAGTAGTCTGGAGAAGGGCAGATCATTGGCAACCCAAAGAAGTGACGGTTGGACAGGGGTAAATCATTCTGCCCACCATATTTGGTCACAAAAAGATTCCATCCGTGAAACAGGAATCATGATCGACTCCCTTCGGGTGGGAAGCTATAAATCACTAACGTAAACCAGAATAATTAAATAAAACGCCAATTTTCTGAAATTCGTTTTTGATCAATTTTTTTTTCTTTGGTTGGGTTGTGGGAAGCTGAGCATGGCTAATAAAGTTGCAACCAAAATCTGCGGCTGACTAATCTTTTCTTAAAACCAAATAGGGAAAGTCAGCTCTTATCAGTTGAACCACTCCCGTGGCGTAGTGGCTAAAGAGGTTGACTGCGGACTCATGGTAAATGAATTCAAACTCCAGTCGCGCTATTACGTTCACTTTCGGACTAATACCTTTGCGGAATATATAACCCCCTTTATCCTTTCAGAAATGGTTTAAATGATATTACTACTATTCTTCAACAAGGATGACTTGGTTATTCAATAACCGACAACGGTTGATATGCCATTAAGCTAAGAGGCGCATAACCATTAAAATAAAGAAGTCATTTAACCAGCAAAACTGGACTGACCGTGAATGGTACTGTCACATAACCTTTGATTTTGAAGTTCTAGATTTTGTTTCCTTTAGAGAATAATATATTTATGGTGAAATACTAACAAGATCTCTGGTTGTATAATGATGAAAATATGAGTTTAAAATATGGCTATTCTGAATATGAACACTAGCAAAGTCTTTCTAGTAAATGTTTCTTTCTATGTGAATGAGAATAACTGCATTATAACATGCTTTATATAAATCACAATTGGCTAATGAAAATAGATTTTTCTTTGGGTGAGGCTGTCAGAAAATCTCGGTGACCCGAGACCGATGTAACTGCTGAACAACCCCCTCACGCTATGCCTATCGTAGTTGTTATTTACTAAATTTAACTAACTATGGAACACACACGTCATTCTGCTTCTGACACCTGCTATTCCTAACTGGTCAGGTGTCTGATGGAGACAAAAAGACAAATAGAAGATAACGACCAGATGACACCTGCCAGAATCAGCAAGATATGTCACTCAGGTGTCGAAATGTTTCGGGCAGTGTGACACAGACATTGCTTACAGTACCTAATACTCCTAACTGGCAACCCAACTATGTCCTGAGCACGTTCATTATGTCCTATCTTAAGTGATTTATCGAGAACCGGTGCTTTCAGTAGCACCTAATCAGAAGTGTTAAAACTTAGCTTGGTGTGAAAGCATACGCAAGTCTTATGTCGTTGCGGTCTCAACAGAATTCGAAAGCTGTTTGTCAATATGTAAAATAATCTTATAAAATATTAGTGTGTACTTATTTATATGTGAAGCTAATTTTACACAAGCTTGATTCAGTTTGGATTTTAGTGTTAGTAATCTTATCTTTTTCACTATGTGGTTTGTTTCTGATGTTAATATGAAGTCTTATAAGGATATGTATTATATAAATAAAATCTAGTGTTAACTGCTCATTGTTTATCAAAATAGACAACAAAACGACGTTATTAGAGTAGCAGGTCGACATTCTATCTTGAGGCATTGGTGTATCTCTGGGCAAACTGTATCTATGGGAAACTCTTACTTGCCATTTACTGATGCCAAGAAATAAGTTGCCAAAGAAAAATTCTTTAGTTGTTCCTGTGAACCACTGATTGGTCCAAAAATGTGATTAGGCCTTATTTCATTTTTTGCCAGGTTTATAGCGAACTCTTTTTGGAGCCGGTCAGGCTATGTTTACAGTCTTGTTCTTTTACTTTTGCAATTTTGTAAACAGGTGTACGTCAGGCAACATTAATAACAAGTGAAAATTGATTCGGTGAACCAAGTTCGAATCCTGTACAAGACTTTGCGTTTCACTACGTGATAATGTCCAAAATAGATTTGCCCAGTCGGCTGGGGCTGTAAAATACACCGACTGCTTCTCTGCAGATGGGGTAAGAACCCCCCAGTGAGTGTCCTGATATGACACTAAACAATCTGATGGTGAGGTTCCAGCAATGTCGGAGCTTTGGGGAATGCGGAGTATCTCTTCATTGCCATCGTTCCCAGGTTCACTCTGGCCCAGAGTGGTAGCACCTGATAAGGGTCCTATCTATGGGTTAAATAGAAAAACAGCATACTTATGCTAAAATCAATTGTTTAAGTAAACTGAATAGCTTGAAATAGAAATGATTTTGACAATTAAACCTCACTTACATTTAAACTGCGTGCTTATGCTTAACTGAATTATTTGAAATAGAACTGTTTTTAAACATTAAAACTGTATTTACACTTAACCGAATTGTTACATATAACTGCTTGAATAGTTTGAAATGGAAATGTTTTTGACAAACTATTAACTTATTCTAAGCTGAATTGTTTTAAATAGAACAGATTATTTACATAAAAATGGATTTGGCGTTAAATAACCTGCAAAGGTTGATATGCCATAAAACCCAACAAACGAAACCAAACCAAAATAAATACGTATATTCTCCTCTACGCTAGCTACAAGTTAACAGTAGATACCTGATCCAATTTTACTCTTTAGACTCGGTACGACAACTGATCTTGGAGAAAGGTCAACTCCGAATTCTAACCGTCAATATTCCAATCACAGATCGAACTTGAGTCACGTCCTGCCCACGAGGGAGTGGCCTGAACTGTTTGGGAAATTTAAGTGGCAGTTTATTACAGACTGTTAAAAACCTCTTAGTTTTATTGGTCAGATTGTTTCCTTGGGATACATAATAAAAAACAGTCTGTCGGGAATGTATAAAAATTTGACGTTGCATTCTGGAAGAAATAACTCTTCCAATTATTAGCAAATTTTAGATATGTGGTGGCTATTTTGTATTAGAAATTTCGCCTTATGCTAGACTGTGTGTGAATGCTGAACACTGAAAATTGGGTTGAGTATTGGAAAATTTATTTAATCCCACTTAAAATATTTATGTTAATTATTAACCAACGTAATAATTTTTTGTGTGAATCTTTATGAAAAAAGTGAACACATCGCAAAGTCAAATTCATATTGCACATATTCAAGCCCTTATACACATACATACATATATAGACCCAAATAAAAGCCCGACTGAATTAATACTTAGCTTAGGTTTCTTTGTTTTCTTTTCAAAGAATATTTGATTTCGAAGTTTCATTACTTTTTTGTGTGTAACGTTGGTTATTTGAAGTGACGTCATTCCATGTCGAAAAGTCTTTGTTGACTGTGACGTTATTTGTCATACGTGTCTTTTAAACAACGTCTGCTTATTTATAGTCATAAAATTAATATTTACACAAAGACAGCTTTTTATTCTCAACCAATAAAAAATGTCCTTTTAATCGTTCTTAAAAATTAATACTTGTGAGAAGTTATATTTATATTATTTATTAATTCAAATTTTGTAATTTGGTTTTATAATGCAAAATTATATTGAAGGAATATTTATTTCTAACATGAGACAATGAAGAACCATTTATGAGTTTATGAAGTTTTTTTTTCATCTATATTGACGTTTGAACATGACATACTGATTTACCGTTATTTACTAAACTTTATTTAGTCTGAAACACTTGACTAACGCTGCTTACCGTACCTGCTCTAGCTAAGTGGTCATCCATATTATTATTGTGGGGTTTGAAGGTTTTTAGGAGGTCAGGGGCTAAGGGCAAGACTGTGTTGCCGTAAGATATCTGACTCCATATTTTGGTTATATTATTTTACCCCACGTTGACTGGCTGGCGCAATGCCTTGCCCAAAGAAAATCCAAAAGAAATATACAAAAGAAAAGATAGACACAGATAAGAGACGAAAACATTTCTTCCATACTTTCCTTTATTTACTTGGTGAATGGACTAACCAAAGCAACGTTCCAAGACATAGCGTGGTGCCTAAAACACCAGACAGTAAAATCGGTGTTGTCGGTTCGACGTCACTACCCGAAAAAGAGATCGGTTCACAGAAAACCTGAGTATTTATCTCTCTACACCGGCTCCAAATTCGCCACTCCAAAATCCTTTTAATTTTGGCGCGACCGCTTCCCATTGGCTACTTTACTTTTTATTATTTTTCTTTTTTCTGATTTTAACCGCATGGATGCGTGGAGCCTTATGCGTGGCGACGCGTTTATACATTTTGTATCTGGCAGCCGACGAGTCAATATCCGGTTGGGAGTTTTACTGTTAATTCCTAAATCCCCACATTACTAAGCAGGTTCATCATTGCTTAAATTTCATGATCTAGAAAATAGTTCATTGATTATCAATTGATCGTGAGTTTGTTTTTTAAATGCAGAGTTTGATTTCATCTTTTTGTTTTTCAAAGTATCGACTCCGACAAATGTTTTAATAAAAAAATGTGTGTGAAGAATTTACAAATATAAAGGATTAAAAATCTAGTCTTGGTACAAGTGATCAAGTAGAAAATTAAACTCTGATTCAAACCAGCTGTAGAATTTGGTAATAAATAATACCTAATAATATCAGTTTTAGTTTTATAAAAATCCTCAAGAAAGCAAAATAGTATATTTAGAAGAAAACAATTAATTAAATTGTTTGACAAGTACTTACTTCAGGCCACTATTACTTAGAATTAATAAATAAATCGCAATAATAATTCAAAATTATACAAAAAAGGAAAAAAATATATGATTTAAGAACCCCTTAATTTTTCAACATGTAGAATTCTAACATAGACGGAAATTGGTTTGTTCTTGCTTATTTTATTTGGCACCCAGTCAGAAACAAACTCACTAACAGTGTACCAGCCAAGCTCCCAAACCATTATATCATGAGATGTTCCCCTTAATTAGTGTTGATAAACGTCATTTTTTCTTAAAGAATTATATTGACCACAATAAGTAAATAATCCACAAATTATATTGAATTTGAACAGCATAATCCTCGGGGATGTCCTCGTGGTATAATGGTTAAAACGATGGAATGTGGAATCGTAATATTACGTTCACTTTTGGACAAATACCCTCGGGAAAGGTACGAAGCCCCTTATCCTCCTAGCTATGGGTTGAATAGCACTACTACTGTTCTTCTAGAAGAATAGCTTCGGCATTAAATAACCTACAAAGGTTTATATGCCATTAAGTAAAGAAACCAAACCAAACCAATGCGGCGTGCTCTTAAATAATTATGAGTGATACTTTATTTTGTATATAAACATTTTGATTCAGAGTATATGTCTTATAAGTCTATTAAAGCTGTTTACGATAAACATTTTGGCCCAGTCGGCTGGTGGTGGTGGTAATGGTGGTGGGCGCTGTAGAATATACTGACTCCTCTACAGAGGGGTAGGATGCTCCAATGAGTGTCTTGATATGACACTAAACACTCCAGCCCAGTCGGCTGGGGCTGTAGAATACACCGACATCACCTCTACAGAGGGTTAGGACCCCACCAAGAGCGAGTGTCCTGGATATGTCACTAAACACTCCAGCTCAGTCGGCTGGGGCTTTAGAATACACTGACTGCTTCTCTGAAAAAGGGTAAGACTTCCCCAACGAGTGTCCTGTATTTGACATTAAAAATCTGATGAGGTTCGAGTAATGCAGGAATTTGGGGGAATGCGGAGCACCCCTTCATTGTCATCGCTCCTAAGTCCACTCTGACACAGAGTGGTAGTACCTGATAGAGTCCTATCTATGGGTCAAATAGAACTAAACTGTGTAGTTATGCTAAACTGAATTGATTGAATTAGAACTGTTTAACGAAACGGAATAGCATAAAATAGAAATGTTTTGGAAAATTAAACTGTGTACTTACGCTAAACTGAATTATTTGAAATAGAACTGTTTATTCGTATAAAAATGGATTTCGCATTAAATAACCTACAAAGGTTGATATGCCATAAAACTAAAAAAAAAAAAATGATAAACCTTTTACCTTCAAGTAAAACGATATCAAAGAAATAATGGAGACCAACCTTAAGACCCAAAACTTACTGATTTAAATATAATAAAGCAACAACGTATAGTTCATGCTGAACTTTACTGAATCTAGTGCCAAGTATTTGTACTAAGAGAATTAATTTAAATTTTCCTCAACATTTTAAGAAAAACACTAATTTAGAAAAGACAGTAAAAAGAACATCCATATATAAAATCTCGTGTAAAACCTGCTGCAATCCAGGTTAATCAAAACCTTATAATTACCAGGAATAATTATTTACTTGATTCTTAATTATATTCAAAAACAATTTTTTTTTTTTTTGTTTATTCATTTGTTTTTTCTTGTTAAATCCAGCTGTAAAAAGTGTTTTACTCGAAGACTAGTTTACAAGATTCAAGACAGCCCGAAGAAAAATTCAACCAACTTAATGAGAAATATGAGATTTTAAATGATGACTTTCTTAAGTTGTTGTTGATGACAAACTTGCCCAAGGAAATTTTCATATCGAAGAAAAGTGATTTTAAAAAATTTATATAAAATATCACTTTCTACAAAATAAAAAGAGAAAATGGGGTGGATATAAAAGTAGTAATTATTCAAATTCATATTAGCGATGTATTCCATACTTTAAAAAGTATATATATAAACATAAATAAAAAGAATATATCCCTAAATAATTCATTAAGCATATATATATATATATATATATATATATATATATATATAGTAGTAATATACTCCACAGTTTAATTAGTGTATATATATATATATATATATATATATATAATTACAATTATCATTATTAAAATTTTAACCGCAGAGTTTACTACATGCATATATATATATATATATATATATATATGTTTACACGAACGCGCATAATTTATTAAGATATATATCATCAAGTCGCCCAGATGGCACTAAGTTCATTTACTATTTGTCTCTTACCCTCTGTCCCTATCATCCATCACTCCTTGAAGGTCTTCTAGACTGCATCTAGTGTCCGCACAGAGCTGATGTACCGATGTCTTTGCTTTGCTTTGCTCCCAACAGTTGTGAGTCCTTGTGTAAGAGTCGATTGAAAAACGTCACTTACGCATGTTGTATACTTAGCGGATTCTTTATGAACAACGAAGAACATAATCAAAGATAATGAACGAACGAAACACTTCTTTATAAAAATATATCTCTCATTTTATTCTCGAATGGGACGCACAGTTTGTTGTTAGTTTGAGAGATAAATGGAGAGACATATACTCAGAGAGGGGGCTTCTTCTTGTCCCATATCTTCTTCCGGGGACCAGGGGGTGCTAACGCACGCACCCCCTTGCAAGACGTATCGTCAGAGACGACCTAACACTCTTATTGGCTGCGTGTCCCTGGCTCGACTCCGATTCTTGGCACTCTGTCTAAATCTGCCCGCGTGCTTCTCATCACGTGGTCTCCTTCCGGTGACACACCTGTTGGACTGCCCTGACGCACTGTCACCCTCTGTTTACTAATCACAACGTGACAACTCGTCAAAGCACACGGGGTCACTAGGAACGAACCGAAAATCCATGTCATCTTAGATAGATTATAGGGAAAAATGTATTTATCATTTAATTAAATATGCTTAAATGAACGACTAAGGCCTAACTACACACACACACACACATATATATATATGTATATGCTCGTGTGCGCGTGTGTGTGTGTGTGTGTGTTTGATACGACTAAGGCCTAACTACACACACACACACACATATATATATATGTATATGCTCGTGTGCGCGTGTGTGTGTGTGTGTGTGTGTGTGTGTGTGTGTGTTTGATACGACTATAACATAAAATTTCGCTGATATTTTGTCTTTGAAACATGATTGCAATTTTTGAAAGCAAGACTTTTTTGATTTTACAGCATGACCAGCCCATTGGCCTAGTGGTAGAGTGTTCGCCAATGGCCCGGAAGACCGGGGTTCAATCTCAGGTCGAGTCATATCAAAGACTCAAAAAGTGGTACTTGATACCTCCTTCCTTAACACACTGCATTATAAGGTACGTTGGATGGGTAAAGAGGAGCAACCCAGGGAATGGAGTGGCGCCTACAAGTCGGTGTAGTAGCTATTGAAAAGGGAGCTTTCCGGTAGCCCTGGACTACGGTCGCCAACTTTACTTACTTTATATTATAGCAAACCCAAGATAAGTAATCTCTTTTTTAAATATAGGTTTTAGTTTTAGAAAAGGATTATGATCCAGAGCACTGAGAATATCACATGAAACTCACAGTAATGCGAAGTAATTCATAAAAGACGATTTTCATTTGGAATTTTAAGATTTTGAAACATATGCGTAACTATCTTTACTGCAAAGCGCCCGAGTAGGAAAAGCCACAAGTGAATTGATTTTGACACACACGCACACACACACACACACACACACACACACACATATATATATATATATATATATATATATATATATATATATATATATGAGACAGACAGACGTAAGTGAAAGAATAATAAACACACTTCTATAATTTTTTTTTTTCTAAAAAGAAAAATTTGCCGAAAAACAAATAATCGAAATTCTCAATTTTTTTTTATTAGAAAAGGTAATTTTTATGCATTAAAAGTAAAGTTGGCGACCTTAGTCGAGGGTGACCCAAAGGCTCCCTTTTCAATAGCTACTACATCGAGGTGTAAGGGAGAGCGCTACTCCATTCCTTGGATTGCTCCACTTTAGCCTTGATCCTCACCTTATAATGCTGAATGTTAAGCAAAACGGACGCATTGATACACCTTAATCCTTGGATTAACCAAAAAATAGTTCATGCATTTAAAAATAAGTATTTTATTTGCTTCTGATAGACAATATATTTTGGGTGTGTAAATGTTTTTTCCCATGTGCATACCACTATACACCGTGAAAACAAAATATTTATAACTATGATGTTTATCTGAATACAAAGCAACATTATCAACAGACAGAATGTTTATATTACTAAAAATATTTCTAGCGCAAATATCAACAAGGAAAGGCATAATAATTGACTTGTCAAAATAATTAAACGATGGTGAAACTTAATTCCGTGGAATTGAATTTTTAAATGCTAAAATATAACGAAAGTCACTCAAAGAAATAAAGATGAACGATGAGCAATCAATAAAAACGTACCTGCTGTAACCTTTAATAGAAATTTGAGACGAGCTTATTTCATTGCTCATTAAAAAGAATTTGTTTGGCTCGAAAATAGATTAAAATATACATTAGTTTATTTAGGATTTTAGTGGTTGATACCATATATTTTCCATTTTTAAAATCAATGAGGAAAAAGATTCTTCAATTATTTTGGGTTTTGGATTCCACAAATTTGGAAGCAAAGAATATGTTTTATCGCCTACAAAATCTAAAAGAAATCAACGTTTAGTTCGAAGGCGCTGATAAATCGAAAAAATGCAAAACTGTAAATATAAATCAAATAGCTCTGAGAGTCTTTTAAGCAAAAAATTACGCTTTTCTTATCCTACAAAAATCAATGTATTTTACTCACATACATAAACTCAAACACACCATATATATATATATATATATATATATATATCATCATCATCATCATGTCGCGCCGCCCGCGCGGATATCCCTGACCGTCTCTCGCCATTTCTCCCTATCATTCATCGCCTCCGGCAGGTCTTCAGGGTTACATCCCGTGTCCTCACATAGCTGCTGTATGTAAGTTCGTGCTGGTCGTCCTACTTTTGCACATCCATGTGTGGGGGTCCACAGGAGTACATCGCTTATGAGCTCGTCCTTGCTTCTCCAGCAGTGTCCTGCGTGTCTGGTTCGTCGAACTTGTATAGTTTTTGTGATGGGGGGCAAGTATCCGTATAGTTGGAGTCTCGTGGGGTGTTGTCGCCAGGACTTGTTTAATACTGCTCTCAACATTCTTGTATAATTTCCGTCCAGCCTCCTCTCCAGCCGCTTCGTAAGCGTCCATGTGGTGCATCCATATAGCAGTATCGACACAACCGCTGCCTGGAAGAAACTGCGTTTCATTTTATCAGTTAGGTCCGACTTCCATATGATCGAGAGCCTATCGATAGCTGTCCATGCCTTCGTCAGTCGTGTGTCGATGTCTTTCTCGGTTGATGAGACGCTGCTTCCTAGGTAGGTGAATTTGTCGACTAGTTTCAGAGAGGCTCCGTCTAGTGTGGCAATGTTGCCCGTTTGGTTGTAACACATATATTCGGTTTTGTTTGCATTGACATGGAGGCCAATGCCAGCTGCGGCTCGTTCCAGACTAAGTCTCTGTGTGTGTGTGTGTGTGTGTGTGTGTGTGTGTGTGTGTGTGTGTGTTCGAACTGTAACACTTAATCCAACGAGTGTGTGACTGGTCTAAGCACCTGAGACCCCTGCCTAACTAAAGTAAGAAGTTTCGCTATTACATTTCTTTACAAAAAGTTCTACGTTTTAAATCTTACCTTTGAGTTTAATTTTTAGTTAAAAACACCCATAAAAGTCTTGTTAGTATTAAAGTTTTTACACTTGCACATTCCTGTGTTTCGCCGCAGACATCGATGCCAAGCCTAATGAGTGCAAAAATGTTAAACTGGCAACGAAGTGACTACATTTCATCTAGACATCTTAACAACTGTCTAGACTCTTTCTTAGATACTTTACTAAGCCACGCATACATCTTCATTTGAATTTCAAAATAGAAATAATTAAAGCTTCAGTTTTAATACTTGTTAATCACACCTCGTAGAAGACCCGAGTGATTTTTATGCGTGACATTTTTTAGAGGAAAAAAAGGATCTTAATAAATACAGTAATTAGTTTTCAAAAGTTCGTTTTGTTTTTCTTTGCTTTTTTTTTTTTTTCTTTTAAGACGTGGGGCCTATCGTATTACTATCCTAATACAACTGCCTAATGAGAGAATTCGAGAAAAATAGCCTTTCATTTTATTTAAAAATTGATTTTCTCCTGCTTTGCAGTTCTATTTTAGAAAGAAAGAAAGAATATCATTTTCAAAATAGTCTCGCACAAAACAAATTAGTTAAATCTCCTTCTCACTTTTTTTTATTCTTGGGAAATGTTAAAAATATCAAAGCCTCCAAATTCTAATCAAGAAAACCAATTAATCTTCTGGATAGCAAGATGATTTTGGTTGGTTTCTTAGTTTAATGGCATATCAACCTTTGTAGGTTATTTAATGCCAAAGCTATTCTCCTAGAAGAACAGTTGTAGTACTATTTAACCCATAGCTAGGAGGATAAGGGGGTTCATACCTTTCCTAAGGGTATTTGCCTGAAAGTGAACATAATAGTGCGACTGGAGTACGAACTCGCGTACTACGATTCCGCAGACCATCGCTTTAACCATTACACCACGAGGACACCCCCAGGATAGGAAGAATTTGCATGTCTAAAAGAACAAACTCCAATATCAATACAAATAAACACAAAAATAATAATGATATGTCCTTTAAAACTCACCAGATTCTCTAAGGCTTTGTTGTTTAATGGCATATCAAACATCATGGGTTATCTAATGCCAAAGCCATCCTTAACCTAATATTTAACTTATAATTAACTGAGATAAGAGATTTCCCACCTTTCCCATAGGTTTTTGTCTGAAAGTGACTGGAATTCGAACTCTGTTTTTATGATAATGCAGTTCAGCCCATTAACCCCTATACCATGGGAACTCCCATTTTAATTCTTAAAAGCGAAAGGAAAAAGCAGAAATTTTCTATATTAAAATTGAAGGAATACGAAATCAATATAGATTTACGGGTGTGATTAAATTATTTATCGTTAAATTGAGTGCATTTCGCACTCTTAGTCGATAAATGTTTAGCGGCATATCAACTCATCATGGGTTATTTAATGCTGGCATTTAATTAATCTGTTAATGATATATATTATTCATATCTAATATTAAAGTTATACAAAGCTGTATATTTTCGAGTAATCATTTCTATTTAATAATAGTTTGTTTTACAAATTTATATGGATTCAACTAACAAATAATAATCCTTAGTAAGTAAAGCTTTAAAAACCTAAGAGTAATGGCAGTAAATATGCACAACAAGCTCACCACAGCTCCAGAAGTGGAGCCTTATCACCAGATGGAATTTAATGTCATACATAAATGATACACTTGATGAGGAAGGGGCATCAAATTGACTGATTTACTTTTTAAGGGGGGGGGCATTAGCCTTCTGCAGAGAATACTATCGGCGTATTCTAAGACACATTTGCAAGGTTGCTGAAGCCGGACATAAAGAGAGACATATATATATATATATATATATATATATATATATATATATATATATATATATATCACTCCTGTTTCTTAATCGTTCTAACATATAACATGTTAACCCCCTCTGCTCACGCCGATGAATGAAAGAATTTGTAAGTTGATTTCCACCTTATTCTTATTTTTATTATTTTTTATTGTTTATTTTTTATTTTTATCTTTATTTTCTGATTTTTATTTATTTATTCATTTGTTTTTAATTACCTTATTTTATCTTCTGATGAGGAACTGTAACTCCTCATTCGCTACTCTGCGACAGGAGGGAGCATGTAAAGAGTAATCTGACGAGACGGAGAATATAACAATAATATTCTCCACCGAAATAAATTTATTATGACGACTTAACCCAGTTTGAGTCTCCATTAAATTGTACTAAATATATATATTAGAGTGAGAGAGAGAGAGAGAGAGAGTGTGTGTGTGTGTGTGTGTGTGTGAATGAGCGAGAAAATCAATTGTAACGATTCTTGTACTTTTTAGTATTAGTTTGCTGCAATAACGTATTATATGATTTACATATTTATCAATGCAGAAGGTACCCTGCACTAACAATTACGGACGCAGACTATGCCAATGACCTAACGCTTCTGGCGAATACACCCGCCCAAGCCGAACCCCTGCTACATAGTCTGGAACGAACCGCTGCAGGCGTAGGTCTCCATGTCAATGCACACAAGACGGAATATATGCGCTTTAATCAAACAGGCGACACACTAAATGGTAGTTCTCTGAAACTAGTAGACAAGTTCACTTACCTAGGAAAAAGTGTCTCATCAATCGTGACAGACATCAACACGTGACTAGCAAAGGCATGGACAGGTATCGATAGGCTATCGGTCATATGGAAGTCAGACCTGGCCGATAAAATAAAACGGAGTTTCTTCCAAGCAGCGGTCGTGTCGATGCTGATATATGGATGCACTATATAGACGCTAACAAAACGTATGGAGAAAAGGTTTGACGGCAACTACACAAGATGCTGCGAGTAATACTGAACATGTCCTGGAGGCAGCACCCCAAAAAGCAGCAGCTGAACTGCCACCTACCACCCATTACGAAAACTATCCAAGTTAAACGAATTAGACATGCTGGACACTGATGGAGAAGTAGGGACGAAATCATTAGTGACGTACTCCTATGGACCCCTTCACATGGACGAGCAAAAGCAAGACGGCCAGCTAGAACCTACTCTGTACCGATACAGGATGTAGCCTTGAAGAGCTACCGGAAATGATTGACGATATAGAAAGATAGCGAGAGAGGGTCAGGGATATCCATGCTGGTGGTGTGACATGATGATGATGATGATTTATCAATAACAATATAGTATACACTTGTAAACCTTTTGCACTTGATCAATTGTTACTTTTATGATTAGTACTATGGCATCTTTCTATGTTTCATTTATTATTTTCCCTGGATTTGTATATCTGTTGTTTTTTCTTTTTCTTTCCTGAAACTGATGATACGGACTGATGTAATCATCTTGTATTTATTCTTCTGTATATAATCTTCCTTTCTTTGAATTGATGCATCACATTCCTTAATGCCGTTGAGTCATCTTAAACATTTTCTTGACACAGAGTATATCAAGTCATCTCCTGTACGAAAGAACTTGTCCGTCGTCATCTATTTCAAAAGTCCACCTGAGATCTTCCCTTGACCGGTTTCAGAAGGGTCCAGATTATCTTACAATAGAGAAAGTCCAATTGTATATTCCTTTGGTAAGATTTCTGTTGCAGAGATTGATTTCTAGAAGTTTGCTAGTTCTTTAGATGATTTTTTTTACTTTTTCTTACATTTCTGCTACTGAGGCTGTGTTATATAACATATAACATGGATTTTCGGTTCGTTCCTAGTGACTCCGTGTGCTTTGGCAAGCTTTCACATGTTGATTAGTAAACATCAGTGTGATCAGGGCACTCGAGTACAACAGGTGTCTAACCGGAAGGAGACCACATAATGAGAACCACGCGGTCAGATTTAGACAGAGTGCAGAGAACCGCAGTAGAGCAAGGGACACGCGGCCGACCAGAGGCGTCTCTGACGAGCTTGCCAGGGGGTGCAAGCGTTGGCACCTCCTGGCTTCTGGAAGAAGATATGGGAAGAAGAAGTCCTCTCTCTGGGTATATTTCTCTCTGGGTATATCTCTCAACTAACAACAACAGTGGGCCCTTAGTGAGAATAAAATGAGAGATATATATTTATAAGAAAGTGCGTTCGTTCATTGAAGTTCGTAAATTATGTTTGATTATGTTGCGGCTTGTATTTGTATTACGGCTATACAGTAGTTAATTTCAAGAAATTTTGTTATTTTGAATGAATTTCTAACGTTTTCTTACATTTCTGCTGACTTGACAATGTCCGCGTCGAATATTGCCAGTTATGTGTGGTTTTCTTATCACCAATTGTCCTTTTCAAATTGGCAGTTCTGTTCCTTCTGGTGTTTCTCTTTTTTTGTTTTTCTCACTATAAGCATGGTACATTCTGCAATCCAGATTTGCATTCCTATATCTTGGATTTAGATCATGATTGTTTATATTTGGTTTTTAGCTTCATTTTTTTTTTTCATTTTTGGAAAATATCCTAATCTTATCCATATACATTCCGTGGTTTATATATTTCTATAACTTAGAAAATTTGTAGCCTCCGGTGCATTTTCTTTGTATATGATTAAGTAGTATCATTGCTATAACAAAAAAGAGTGGCAAGAGTGAATATCTTTCAAAGATGCTTCTATTTCTATTTCTTCTAGCGATTGTTCTGATACCACTTAGACTCTACAGTTTTCTATAACTCTCCTGATGGAGGTTTAAACTTGCTTTAATATCTTGATATCTTAAGCGTCTTCCGAATTATATTATTCCGGTTTGTGGAATCATGTCTTCATTACTATAATTAAGAACATCTTAAAACTTATTTCTGGATTCAATTAGGTTAGGTTATTTGGTTTAACGGCATGTCAAACCTTATGTGTTATTCAATGCCAAATCATATTCAAATATTAAATGTATACATGTAATAAAATCGTTTGTAGATAGCTCTAATTTGTTTGCACACAGTAGAATGATTTCAAATAAACTAAATAATTAATTCTATTTGACATATAGATTGGACATTAAAAGGTACTACTGCTCTAAGCTTAAGTGGAGCAAGGATTAATGGCAATGAAGAGGTACTCCACATTCCCCCAAAATCTAGGAATTGCGCCTCTCCACCTGATAGTTTGTGTTATATCCAGTACACTTGTTGATGGGGTGTTACCCTTCAACAGAGGACCAATCGGCGCATTCTGCAGCACCACCTGACAGGGCATCTGGGTTCGAAGAAAATGATTCAATTCATTGACGTCTCGAGGAAGCACAACACAGAGAAAAGTTAGAAATTGTACAGTTTTAGAAAAATGTAGAATTAAATGAATCTTGTATAAAACCTGGTTTTGTTTGTCGAGTTTTATGTCAATTGATCTTTCTTTTCTTTGGCTGGAATTGGTTAAAGAATACCACTCCTAGAATTCTATCATTGTATGCATGTCAAAACATGTTTGTTCGTGATTGTGTTCACTGTGACTTACTTCAGCTAAAAATTCTCAAGTAAACAATCGGTTACTTTGTAAACAAACAAAAAAAAGCGAAAAAAACTTTATAGCTGCAACCTATGTAAGGTGTGTTCAAAAAGTATCAATACTGAAGCAGTATTTACCAAGACAGAAAGCAACAATGAATGAAAAGTTAATTTCAATCAAAACGCGAGGTGTTCTCAAAAGGTTACCACACTGAAACTGTATTTACCAAGACAAAAAATGAACACTGAATGAAACATTAATTTTATTTAGAATACGAAGTGTGTTCAAAAAGTACCAATACTGAAGTTGCATTTGCCAAGACTGAAAGGAAAAATAGATTAGATGTTTTCTTTAAAATTTGCAGTGTATCAAAAGATATTAAGACAGAATCTGTATTTACCCAGAGAAAAATTAACATTAAATCTGGCGTTAATTCAACTCTGAATTTGAGGTCTGTTCAAAAAGTATTAAGACTGAAGTTAAACTTACCAAAACGGCACGGAAAAATTAATGAAAAGCTAATTTTCTTCAAAGTAGAAATGTGATATGAAATTAGGTAAATATTGTATAAAAAACTAAAATACATCTGTATCCTTCCTTCCATCAGACAAAAATCTAAAGCCTTCCACAAGGCAATGAAAATAGTTGCATTTTGTTTTGTGCTTAGTGCCAGGAAGCAACAGTCGTATGATTCCTCGAATATGCAACAAAATTCTGCGATTCTAACCATAAAATAATTGTAAAAAAAAAGAGAATGAATGCATCTAACATTCCTTGAATTCTAAGGTTGAGAAGATAAAAGTTCGATTTTGAAAAATACAAGTTTTTGCAATCGAAAAAATTATACTGCTATATTGGAAATTCTATTTGTTGATTCATATATATATTTTTTTTCTAATTTAAATTCTCGTCCTGTCATTTTCAAGTCTCTTCAATCCAACGAAAAAAATTACATTTATTTATTTTTTACATATATCCTGCTTATTTTCTCACTTAATTTTCTCTCTCTATCTCTCTCTTTCTCTCTCTCTCTCTCTCTCTCTGAAGATGATGTAAAAATCCAAAATCTGAAACCCAATTCACTTTCTTCTCTTTTGAATTTCTTTTATAATCCTCTTCCATGTATAAATTTTCTGTCCCTTTTTAACAATTTTACTTATTCTATCACATAACTTGAAAATGACAGCATTTTAATGTAAAATGAGTTTTTTTAAACTATCTATGTAATGTTAATTTCTGAAGAGAATCTTTTAAAAGAAATTTGAATATATCTAAAGTTATTTGTACTGATAAAAAATACTATTTTTTAAAAAAAATTTTGAATCATATCCTTTCAGAACTTCATAAATATATTCGTGTTTGCAGACTACCAGAGTCTTAGACATAAAACAGAAGAAAAGCTACAGAAGCATATTACCAACCTGAACCCAGACTGCGAGGAATATGGAAAGTGAATACCAACAACATCGAGACTATGAAGATCAACAGAACACCCATAAATCACAACATCAATAGAACCCAGCTAAAAACAAGAGCACGACTTCAAATACTTTGGAAGCATTTTCATCAAAGATTTACCCGACTCACTCGCCCCATTAGAAATTATGTAATAACTCTCCTACAACCAACTTCTTACATCCTTTGCTGTCTGGCCAAGCACGAGTGTTTTGACAGACAGGAAGGAGTCAAAAGTTAACTGATTTGTTACTCGATGAGAATGGGAATTTAGGGTTATTTGATAGTTAGTCTTCGGACAAGTGAGCGAGGTAGACGTCTGGGATTTGAATTTTTTAACGATGACTACCTACTTCGTTAACCTTGATTCAAGATCCACTCTGAACTTGAATGGTAGCACCTGTTAGGATCTTACGTAGAGCTCATATTTATATACTTAAAAATCATTTGTATTAGATAGGAATACTTGACACAATATAACTAGGCAATTTATTTTTATTGTTACTTGAAGTTATAAGTGTTTATTAAAGAAATATTATTATTTACTTCGAACCATATAATCATCATCATCACCATGTCGTGTTGGTAGCACGGATATCCCTAACCCTCTCTCGCCACTTTTCCCTATTGTTCATCGCCTCTGGCAGGTCTTCTGGACTACATCCCGTATCCTCACATATTTGCTGAATGTATGTTCGTGCTGGTCGTCCTGCTTTTGCTCGGCCATGTGTGGGGGTCCATAAGATTACATCACTTATGAGTTCGTCCCTGCTTCTCCAGCAGTGTCCTGCATGTCTGGTTCGTCTAACTTGAATAGTTCTCGTGATAGGAGGCAGGTGGCCGTACAGTTGGTGTCTTGTGGGGTGTTGCCGCCAGGACTTGTTCTAGAATGCTCGCAGCATTCTTGTGCAATTGCCGTCTATCTTCTTCTCCAGCCGTTTTGTTAGAGACCATGTTGTGCAGCCATATAGCAGTATCGATGTGACCGCTGCCTGGAAGAAACTGCGTTTCATTTTATCGGTTAGGTCTGATTTCCATATAATCGATAGCCTATTGATAGCTGTCCATGCCTTTGTTAACCTCGTGTCGATGTTCTTTTCGGTTGATGCGACGCTGCTTCCTAGGTAAGTGAATTTGTCTACTAGTTTAAGAGGGGTTCCGTCTAGAGTGGAGATGTCACCCGTTTGATTATAGCACATATATTCCGTTTTGTGTGCATTGAAATAGAGGCCTATGCCTGTGGCTGCTCGTTCCAAACTATGCAGTAGTGTTTCTCGATGAGAATATCTGAAATGATATATCCCTGGAGGAATATAGTCAGTATAAATTTGACTTAACACACAGAGTAGTAGAATAAGTTTATTGTACGCAGGTACAACGTAACAAATAATATATTGACACTCGATCGTATATTGAATGCCAGAGTAACTTACTCTTGCTTCACCCTTGGTTACCGCTTACTAGCGTCTTCTATGGACTGAGTAATCCATTCTCAGGGGGTGTCAGGATCTTCCACTATATCATGAAACTAAAATTGTATTCAAATAATTATTATTAGATAGAATTATTATAGTAAGTTAAAAATACTTGAAACCATATAACGGTATGCAAATTATTTGTATGAAGAATATTTACCTGAAACTTTTTTTAACTACAGTTTAGGATTAGTTACTTGAAACTATGCAATTTCTTGCAAATTATTGGCGTTATATAGGAATATTTCAAACCGTATAAAATTGTTTATAATTTATCAACATCAAATAAGAATACTTGTTGTAATATAATTGCGGAGGTATTTCGTTTTATATACCTTGCCTTTCGGTTTAGTTAGGCTGAAAGCCTTTCGCCTTGTGCATGGGTTAGTTAGGTGCACACATTGAGTGCAGGTTTTCACGCGCGAGCGGGGTGGATGTAACAATCAGAGGTGTCACAATAAAAACCCCAGATAGGAAGTGTGACCGGGGACGTGAATTACGTCATGCCCGTAAGAGCTAAGTATTTGGGGAATTTGAAAAAAAAAAAAAACAGTTAGTTGAGATTCGAGTCCAGAGGAAGGTAGTCGATTTTTGGTTCTCGCCGAGGCAAGACCAGTTGGGGTCTACGAAATGTGCCGTGTGTTTGTTGAAGAAATTGTGTCTCTCTCTCCTCAAGTCGAAAAACCTTAAACTCAAAAAGGTAATAAAAGGTTTCGTACCGGAACCAATTTCGTGTTTTTTTAATTCCTATAAGTTTATGAACATTTGTGAATGTTTTATGCATGTAATCTCCTCCGGCTGCAATGCACTTGTACCGTTCCAACAACTTCTGGAAGGCCTCATGGAAGTCTTGGGCGTATTTTTGGACTATAATGTTATATTGTTACCTCTATACTGAGGAGGTGCCCGTGGCGTAATGGTTATCGTCGTCAGAAATGGACACAGCGACACGAGTTCAAATCCTGGTCGTGACTGATTGCATTTCACATGGCACTAATACCCTTAGGAAAGGTATGAATCCAAAATATTCTTCCTCCAGCTATGGGTAAATAGTAGGGCAGACTAGGTTCTTCAGCCTTGGTGAGGCAACTAGTCTAGGAGAAGGAAAACTCTGAATTCAAACCTGTTAAACTCCGCTTAAAAATTGACCTTGTGTCATATCCTGCCCGAGCGGAGGAGTTGGTAAATATGGTTATTTTGTATATTGGCACCTCCCGTAGTGTAATGGTTATTGTCGTCAGAAATGGACACGGCGACACGAGTTCAAATCCTGGTCGTGACTGATTGCATTTCAAATTGCACTAATACCCTTAGGAAAGGTATGAATCCAAAATATTCTTCCTCCAGCTATGGGTAAATAGTAGGGCAGACTTTGTTCTTCAGCCTTGGTGAGGCAACTAGTCTAGAAGAAGGAAACCTCTGAATTCAAACCTGTTAAACTCCGCTTAAAAATTGACCTTGTGTCATATCCTGCCCGAGCGGAGGGGTTGGTAAATATGGTTACCTCTATACTCGTGTATAAATTATTGGCATTTGATTGGATAACTCGATATAACTGTGTAAACAAATGACAAAATACTGCAATTTTAAAATTATGGAACATTAAAATAAACCAAACCAAATCATTACAACTTAAGTTATAAACAGAGTCTGACTAGATGAAAATACACTATGATGCATGAGAATTATATTATATCTTTTATATTATCTTATATGATTTCCATCAAACATTCAGAAATTAATCTAATTTCAGCATTGAATAATCTATGCTGTTTAAAAAAAAACAGAAGCAAACCAATTCATTATAACGTTTAGATTATTACTGGGGTCTCACCACACGGGCAATTAACAACGCTATACTGGAATTATATTTTATCTTTCATATCAACAAATGTCTTTTGTAACCGTTCGTCGTAATTTTAGATTAACATTGCAATATAATAAGTAGCGTTCGGAGTTTTGACGTTTTATTCAAAGTAGACCTGTGTTTTACAATTTGTTTTTTTCCCCCTTTTTTTGGTTCTATCGAACAACATTAACTTTATGAGGTTGTATAAGAATATTAGGTTTGGTTTGGTTTGGTTTCTTTTTTAAGGGCATATCAACATTTATGGGTTATTTAATGCCAAAGCCATTCTCCTAGAAGAACAGTAGTGGTACTATTTAACTAATAGCTGGGAGGATAAGGGGGTTCATACCTTTCCCAAGGGTATTTGGCCGAAAGTGAACGTAATGGCGCGACTGGAATACGAACTCGAGTATTACGATTCCGCAGTCCATCGCTTTAACCATTACACCACGAGGACACCTCCAAGAACATTAGCGGTCAATCTTTGTCATATGTATTTACATTTTATAGTAACACTTACCTTTCATAATCGTTGGGTGCAGTTTATTTTGTTTTCATTTCTGAGTAAAGATTTTGAAATAATTTGAAAAGAATTTTTATGTTGATTGTGTTTTATGGTTTATCAAACTATGTAGATTATTTTATACCAAAATCCTGTTATATAATTTCTAAACGATTATCTTTAAGAAACCTTTTTTTAAACGAGATAAAGCTCATTCGTTTGCACTCAGCTATCTAGAATTGTTATTTAACACAAATAATTCAATTTAATATTAATCATTCGTTTGTTCATAGTTAAATAGTTTCTAAATTGCTATTTTATTGTTTGCACTAAGGTAAATGGTATCAAGTATCGTCAACATTGGTAATTCTATTTCAATGGTTTCAAGCATTGCTATCTAATACTAATCATTCAGTTAAATATTAATCATTTGTTTACTCACAGGGAAATGATTTGAAATATAATAAATGGTTAAACAGTTCTATTTGACCCATTAAATCAATTGTAACAAGTACAACTAGTCTGGATCAGAGTGGACCAGGAAGTACGAGGGCCATTAAATAAGTTGCCAGACCTTTTTCGTATGGGCACTTTTATTGATAGTACACACATGAAACTCTAGTCCCCTTCGAAGTAATCTCCTCCGGCTGCAATGCACTTGTTGTACCGTTCCAACAATGGAAGTCCTCTTGTGTGAGCATGTCAATGACCTTCGTCACAGCCTCTTTTATCTCCTCAATTGTCTCATAATAACAGCCTGTAAGCTTAGGAATAAGCAAAAGTCACAGGGAGCAAGGTCTGGACTATACGGAGGGTGAGTAACTGTCTTGATGCCCATCTTGGTCAAATAGTCTGTGACAATGATGGAGTTGCGGACTGGTGCATTGTTCTGGTGGAAATTCCACTGACCCGATTTGAAGAGTGCTGGCCTCTTCCGACCGAATCTCTTCCTGAACTCCCTTAAAGCCTCAACTTAGTAACCCTAACCCTAACCCTTTGGCCAACTAACTCTGGTGTACTGACTTCCTTACTCCACCCACACCTGTCAGCATCCCTCACAGACTCCCTGCCTTCCTTGAATCTCTTATGCTACTCAAAAACCGATGCTCTATTCCTGCAAGATGGTCAAAAAGCAGTCAGAAGCATTCCATAGGTTTCTGTGGCATTTCTTCCAAGTTTAAAACAGAATTTTATTGCATATCGTTCTTTTAAAGTGTCCTCACATCCAAATTGCATTTTTGAAATTCACCAGCAGTGACAATCAGGCTTTAGTAGGGTGTATTCCAATTGCTGCTGTAGCTGTTCATTTAAATCTAAAATCATAAAAATTGGTCAGTCATCTCATAACATGTATTGAAATAACATACTGAACTTTCAAGTGTCTATGACAATTTTACATGCCTTTACAAAAAAATGTCTGGAAACTTATTGAAGGCTCCACGTACGTATTTCAATCGCTGTACCTTGGTATAATGTTATATCTATTTACTAATTGAGCTCACTAACAATGGCCTGCAAGTTTGTCTAGCGATAACACATCTCAGGTATGTAATAAGGTTTAAAGTAAATAAAATTGATTTGGATATAGATTTATCCTTTCCTAAACTAGTTACCAAACCAAAACTGAAGAACCCTGTCGATCCTTCTTTTCCATTACTGGGTCAAGTATTGAGATTATCCGCATCTCTAAGGGATCATAATATGTATCAGCCACGCCCAGAAGCTGATCATGGAGTGCACATTCCATTCTCCCGGATGACCATAAAATAATTCAATTCATCCTCAGAACCATGAGCCCATAAAGCTCAGGGTGTGAGAGTCATTACATGGCATGTGAGGGACATGATGAAAATACTACCAAAGTAAATTTACGGGTGTTCTGCTGATCGTCATATCCTCGACTTGTTGGAATTCATTTTTCTTGTCATATTTTTTTGCATTCCTGGTTCAGGCTAGGAGTATGCTTCAGCAGCTTTCCTTCCGTTTTCTGTCCAATCACTGGTAGTCTGCAAACAGGAATTCTTTCATGGCTTCTGCTTCTGGGTTGGTCTCGTTTGTAATCATTTCGAAAAATGCAATGGATTTATTCATTCTTTGAATACTCATAAATACTAGTTGACACAAATAGAGAAACTCTTCTGAGGGCCCCGAATAGTCACGGAGTCCCAACCAACCGCTTATTTTATTTATTTCCTGGACCAGTTCTGGAGACGATCTCTGCCTTGATCACCGAATTTAAAAAGAAATTAATCTGCTCTGTTTTTTCATATGGATAACCGTTGAGAAACTGCAAGTAGGGTAAATAACCGGAGATTTGTGTGCTGAAAAATAAACCATACTAAGAACTTTTCTTTTATAACAGGCAAATTATATTTGAAACAGAATACTTTCCTTTTGGTTGGTTGATTGGTTGGTTCTTTATGGCATATCAACCCTTGAAGGCAATTAAATGCCAGATCCCGTTTATATGATTTGTAAACGAATAGTTTGCTGCTAACATTTTAAACAGGCCAAAGCTTATTTGTTTGAATGCAGTTAAATTGTTTCAAATATTGCTTTCAAAAACTAATAATTCTATATAATTCTATATAATATTAATAGGTTATTTGCACAAAATAACATGGTTTCAAGTATTTTTATGTTACTCAAACAATTCAATTCAATATCAGTTATTTATTTGCAAAGAGTTAAATGGTTAAATAATTCTGTTTCACCCGTAGATGGGGCCTAAATAGATTAAAAAAATTCGTGATCAGTGTGGACTAGAGAGTACTGCCAGTGAAGGGGTACCCCACATTCCCCAAAACTCCAAGACTGGAGCCTCGTCATCAGAGTTTCGTGTCATATTCAGGACATTATATCTACTTAACTCATAGGTGGGACCCTAACAGCTACTATCAAGCTGGATAAGAGTATTGTAGTGAAGGGGTTCTCCACATTCCCCAAAGCTCCAGAAGTGAAGCCTCACCATCAGATGGAGGTGTTATATCCAGGACATTCGTTGTAGGAGTTTACCTCTCTTCAGAGATGCAGTCAGCGTATTCTATAGCACCCAACCATCTGGTCCTTTCATTTGGTGGTGGAGACAGAGATTTACATGGTTAGATTATAAAAGAAAGCATGTTAAGAGTTTCACTGTCTGGTGTCAAGCCCTAATCAAACGCTTATTTCGTTTATAAATTAGAGATAATTGTAGTGTAATGGTTAACTTCGTAGGTAATGGATACAGTAATCGTAGTTCAAATCCTGGATGAGGCTGTTTTCTACTGAACATAAATTCTTTTAAGAAAATTATCAATACAACTATTCTCAATCAAGCTATGGGTAATATTCGGACAGACTAGTCTCTTTAACCTTGGTATGTCAAAGGATAACTCTGAATTAAAACATGCGTAACTCCGTTTAAAAATAGATTTTCTGTCATATTCTGCTTGTTCAGAACTATTAGGTAAATATATATATAAGTTGGATCAACTGTTTGAGATTAAAACCTTCATCTCTTACCATATCATTTACGAACTTCATTCTTTCCCTCGATGTTATGAGGAAGTGTATAAAATTCTTATTCAATATGAGATTCCAAGAAAACAAACTCTACGTTTGAAACAAGATTACATTTGTAACAACAGACTGACAGTGTTTAGGCGAGTCGGCCTTAACATTAGTTAAATTTGTGGGCTGACAAGATATAGGTTTTCAACTCAGACAGTTGTTTTGTCCTAACTAACAAAAGAAATAAAGAAAGGCTAGAAGCCGTGGAGCCTTTAATGGTGGATGTGGAAGCTGAAAAGGCTTTATTAGTTGTGGTGTATACGTTGTAACCTAATGTCTATGGCGTGAGGGTCGAGTAAATGTACAATCCGGCTGGAAAGAAACAAGAAGTGTACCAGAAGTAAATCAATATAACCAAAGAATGGGGAAAACCCTCGATGTTAACATTTGGTTACATCCGAATAGAATGCAGAGGCTTATAGCAGTGGCAGCTTGGAACAGACACGAAGAACCTAGTTATTTATCTGAGTAAACAATCCCTCAATACTCACTAAAAGCATTTGATGCTAGAATCGTGATTTAATTAATTCAAAATTACAATTTTTTAAAAATACATTGAGTGCTTTGCACAGTCAAGTGCTAATTTCGAACCTGTTACAACAGAGGTATTTTCCCCCTGACACCGGTGGGGCTTGTTTTCCCTGACACCGTAACAACGGTTTATCGAAACGGAAATCATGGTAGTTTATTTTCATAAATTCAGGCTCAGGAGCTCAGAGTCGAAAAAAGATTTATAATATAGTCTAGAAGACCGTGGTTAGTGAGTTTGAGTCTTACTGGGTGGCCCACGCTTATAGCATTAGGTTAAACTAAGTAACAGGACTGTGGCAAATAGCTGACGATGACTGGCCTTTTACCTCGTTCTCGTGTAATGTACTAGCTTAGCTGGCGACAGCAAACTGAGCAGATTCAATGCGGTCGCAAGATAACATCAAGACAGTAGTTTTCACAGTAAAGAGAAATACAAAATATGATGGTGAGAATATAATTTATTGTCTATGGATAAAGTGACAGATGTTTCTATTCGCAGATTACCGGGAAAAAACGGAAGTTCCGATAACCAGCCATAAACAGAAAATACGTGAGACGAAGAGGATGTTCATACTTCCACATGGGACTTGAAAAGATGTAATTTTGGACTGAAGGCTGAGATCTGCTGATCGCTCAAGTGAAGGAGAGAGGTCCACTGGTCTCTCAAGCGAAGGGAGAGAACCGCAGGTCACTCAAGCAGACCTGTCAGCTCCTCGCGTGTGTTCTCCGGCCGTCGCACTACTTCACAAAAAGGGTTCCTGCCACAGAAGAAAGATATGTGTAAACTCTCTCTGACTAAATTTCTAATACACACAATCGTCACCGTCGAAGAAATAAATATGAATTATATTTTTATATATCTAAGAGTTTTTCGTTGTTTGTACAGCGGTCCAATATACGACACTCGTAAGTTCAGCACCTAAATCAAGGAAGACTCCGTATGTAATGTCCAAGGTGTTGAACTGCGGCCTGGGAGTAATTGAGTTCGAACTCCAATCAATCTGTTACGTTCACTTTCGAACTAACACTTTAGGGAGAAGTATGAACTCTATTATCCCCTCTGCTATAAGTTTAATATTATCATTAGTTGTTTTTTTTTTTTGTTGTTTTTTCTTTCTTTTTTTTGTATAAGGATAGATTTGGCATTAAAATAACTTAAAAAGGTTTATATACCATTGAATAAATGAAACAAACAAATAATTCCTTGCCCAGTCGGCTGGGGCTGTAGAATACACCGACTGCTCCTCAGCAGAGGGTAAGATCTCGCCTAACGAGTGTCCTTTTTATGACACTTAACAATCTGATGGTGAGGTTCCTGTGATGCTGGAGCTTTGGGGAAGGCGGAGTATCCATTCAGTGCCATTGCTCCCAGGTCCACGCGGGCCCGGAGTGGTAGCACCTGTGGAATCACTATCTATTGGTTAAATAGAACTAAACTGCGTCTTTACGCTAAAGTGAATTGTTTAAATTAGAACTGTTTAACTAAACTGAATAGCTTGAAATAGAAATGTTTTTGACAATTAAAAAGAGTACTTACATTTAAACTGCGTGCTAATGCTAAAGTGAACTTTTTGAAATGGAACTGTTTTTGTAGGCTAAACTGAATTATTTGAAATAGAACTATTTTGACATTCAAATGTGTGTAAACAAAATCTATTCTTATACTAAACTAATATGGTTGAATTAGAAATATTTGACTAAACAGAGTAGCTTGAAATAGAAATGGTTTTGGTAATTAAACTGTGTACTTATGCTAAACTGAATTGTTTGAAATAGATCTGATTATTTGTATATAATAGTTTTGGCACTAAATAACCTACAAAGGTTGATATGCCATAAAACCCAAATAACCAAACAATTCCTGGATCATGCAATAAAATTCATGTTTATAACAGTACAAAGCAACAAAGAAAAAATAGCTAAGATATCTCCTTACATGGACAGGGAAAATGAAAGTAGTAAACTCCTTGGATCAATGTAAGTATTCTGCCCAGTATATACCTATATTTAACTACCTGCCATTCTTTAGAACACCCGCTTAAGTGGATAACGAGAACGGTCGCTACAGAAGATCCAATAGAGATAACGCCTGACTGTATCTCTTATGGAGGGGTAAGACCACAATCAAACATTTTGAAATTAATCAAATTCCGCAACTGAATAACCCATAAGGAGTTGATATACCACTAAACTAATTAACTTAACCAAATTCCCAAACTCTTTCTCAAAGAAGCTAGGTATAATAGCAAGAAATAGATATACCTCACTCTCCAGAACTCAAAAAACATGAGGTAATGAGGTTTTAACTTCATTACCTCATGAAGTTTTTCATGAACAGACACTTTAATTTTTAAGTAGGTGGCCTTAAGTCTCCCCTAGAGATACAGCCAGTATATTCAAATTCTCATCGATAGGACGTATTAATACACCGTTTGGTTTTTCAAGGATTAAAAATACTTTTTTTGAAATGAATATTGATATTTTGGAGTATTCATTAAGATTTAATTACGCAAACATTTATCCGTTTGAGTGATTGATTTTAACAACATGTCAGCTCTTCTGCGTTTTTTTTTTTAGTCTTGAGAAATAGAAATTACGTACACGGAACACTTATATTTACATTTTAAGTGCAATCATTTCTGTGGGTTTGGGTTAATTTTTTTCTTCATTTGATAGAATCGTGTAGAAAAAAACTCTGAATCAGACTAAACTTTGAATTAATGACAATGAAAGAGTACTCAACATCTCCCTGAAGTCAAACCTCTAAACCTCACCACCCAATGCAGTTTAGTGTCATGCCCAGGGCACAACTTTAGGAGGAGTCTTACCCTTCTGCTGAAGGTAGAGTCAGCATGTTTCAAGACTCACCGACACAACTGACATCTCTCTGGAAAACTTTCCCCTTTGTATAATATGTCATAATCCAAGTTCTTATATGTTATAGGTTAATGTAAATTGCTAAGTAATCTTTCTTTCTTCTGCTCTTCCCATACAATCCATTCTCTCGATAAAGAAAAGAAATTGGCTTCTTTCCAGTTTTAGCGAGTGTTTGACAGACATGCCATCCTTCATGTTCTGCATAGACCGACAATGTTCAATTTCACAGAAAGCTATCCATTCCACTGTATTTATTGAGGGCAAAATTAACGTAATGTTTAAGATTATGAACAGTCTTGGTCAACACTTAAGCCGATTTAAAGATGGTAGCACTTAAACTTAAAACCAAGACATGCTAAAAGAACCGGTTCCCGCTTGATAAGCGAAATTAAGTGATGATGACCCTGCTTCATGCATAGTATAGGGGTCAATTCACAACGCCAAGTACCGTTATCTAGTCTGTGTATATATTTAACCAACCCATCCTCCACGAGCAAAGTGCAACACAAGTCAATCTTTTAGCAGAGTAAAGCTAGTTTAAATTTAGATTTTTGTTCTTGACAGATTATGTTGGTTTGGTTTATTTTTTAATGGCGTACCTACCTTTTGGGGTTATTTAGAAACTAATGCCAAAGCCATCATTGTAGGAAAACAGTTGTGATACAATTTAACCCTTACCTGGGTAGGAGATAAGAGGGTTCAAACCTTTTTCAAGGGGTATTAGACTCAACGTCGAATTAATAGAGCAACTGGTGTTAGAACTTTTATTACGGTATCACAGTTCAGTATACAATCCACTTCGCCCAAAAGAATTTCCCTTAAAATAAGCAATGATAAGGTTGTTCAATAACTAAATGGGTAACCCCTTCACATTAAGTATTGTAAGCAATCTGAGGTACCATACAAGGCAACGGCTTAGTAAATAGCAGATCCCCTAAGTTAAGCAATAACCATCTTGTTCAGTGCGTAATTGGTTGACCTCTTCATAAAAGCAAGCATTTTTAAACATCTGAGGCCTTTGCACAAGACTACACTACAACTTAGTATATAACAATCCTTCATTGATTTTAAGGAAACAGAATTACTGTAATTCTATCTGTTACTTATTCATTAATTCTGACATTTCTGTGAATTCGTATGTCCAGGTCTGGAGAATATCAGAAATATAAATAATTTCAATTTATACAGCGGAGTTTTTTTCTATATTACTCTACGTTAAAAAACCGAAATATTTAATTACGTTTCAACTGAATCGCATTTCTCTAGAATAGATCCAATACTTCCGCAAAAGAAAACGAAATTAAACGGTAAAATATATTTTTTAAATACCCAATATTAATTTCTGTCTTGGTAAAATCACTTTTCGAAGTCTGTATGGTAAGACCATCATTAGGGCAGTTAACAAACTTGATGATCCGACCTCAAAACTTGGACCCGGATGTTTGGGTTTAATTTCACACTATTGCCCTTGAGAAATGCAGCAACCTATCTGTTTCCTCTCAAGCAATGTATGTCGGTCCCTTTGATTGCATTTATATCTTCTATCAGTGTCCCCGTCTTTCGTTTGTTTGCTTGTCATATCTGTAGACATATTTGTTTTTTATCAGGGTCGTCTTTATGCAGTTTCTCAGCATGTCTTTTTTTATTCGTTAAGTTATTACGTTCATTTTCGGACTAATACCTTCGGGAAATGTATGAATTTCCTAATCTCCTCTGCCTGCAATGGGTTAAATAATATCACTACCTTTTTCAACAAGGATTGTTTTAGTATTAAATAACCCATGAAGGTTGATATGTCATTTAAACAAAGAAACCAAACCAAATGAGCTTTGCAGGGCTAACAATAAAATGGGCGGTTTTCTTACGTTGACATATTTGGTTTCTTACGACACATCTACGGCCCGTCGTGACCTACGGGGAAATGATCACCCAGGTGGACACAGTGAGCTATTCCTTAGAACACTTAATCAGCAACTGATTAAAATTTTGAACATTTCATTGCATATTAGAACCATCTTGGTCACATGATTGAAACTTTCCAATTAAAACCGTAGTCTTAGATTGGCTTCAAGTCAAACAGCTTTACAGTATATGGATTAATTTACTGTTTTTCAGTGTGTTTGATAGTTTAGAACTAATTTAAATGACCTCCACTTCATGTGAATGATAGATTTCATCAATCTTTTGTCTAAGAACGTTATAGAAAGAAAGATCTTAACAGCTCCTTAAAGACGTCTGAAGTGGTAACATCACTTGCTGCGTTGAGTAAGATTACCCACGGTTACTGGTACTATGTAACACAATACAACCTGTCACATGTTACTTAAAAAGGAGATTGGCTTTGCTATGTGTCCTCAGTTGCCCTGGGAAGCACTAAGAAAGGAAAAATAATCGGCATGGCAACAAAAAAACCTGCAAAATGTATTAGGACTATTTTTTGAATATGTCGACTAGGACTTAAATTTTTTACTTTATGTATTAATGTAACCAATTTGGTTTTCCTTAGACTCCCTAAGGAATCGAAACACATTAGTCGAGATTTTTCTAGGCCCAAATTTAAAGGATTTTTCTAGGCTTATATTTAAATGATTTTTCTAGGCCTATATTTAAATGATTTTTCTAGGCTTATATTTAAATGAGTTTTCTAGGGCCTACTTTTAAATGATTTTTCTAGGCCTAAATTCAAATGACTTTTCTAGACCTAAATTTAAATGATTTTTCTTGGCCAAAATTTAAAGGATTTTTCTAGGCTTATATTTAAATGATTTTTCTAGGGCCTACTTTTAAATAATTTTTCTAGGCCTAAATTTAAATGATTTTTCTAGGCCGATATTTAAATGATTTTTCTAGGCACATATTTAAATGATTTTTCTAGGCCTAAATTTACATGATTTTTCTAGGCCTATATTTAAATGATTTTTCTAGGCACATATTTAAATGATTTTTCTAGGCCAAAATTTAAATGATTTTTCTAGTCTTAAACTTAAATGGTTTTTCTTGGCCTAAATTTAAATGATTTTTCTAGGCTTAAATTTAAATGGCTTTTCTAGGCTTAAATTTAAATGGCTTTTCTAGACCTAAATTTAAATGATTTTTCTAGGCTTATATTTAAATGATTTTTGTAGGCTTTAATTTAAATGATTTTTGTAGGCCTAGATTTAAATGATTTTTCTATGCCTAAATTTACATGATTTTTCTAGGGCCTACTTTTAAATGATTTCGATTCCTAGATAATTATTTTTTACAAAATATATAAAGGTTGTAAATCGAATATTGAATGGTAATAACAACCTCAAATACCTGGCAATATTCAAACTGGCTTAAAAAGTGAAGATCGGAATATCTCCGCTCAGAGCAGGTGTTTTTTATATGAATTTTATATTAGTTTTCCCATTATTTTTCTTTCGTTTATAAATCATCATCATCATCATCATCATCATCATCAGTAGTAGTAGTAGTGGTAATAATAATAATAATAATAATAATAATAATAATAATAATAATAATAATAATAATAACAAAACAACAACACTTTTTTCTAATAACGTTTCATAACTTATTGTATGGACTGATATTTTAGAAATCTGGATTTTTAAAAATAATCCCCTAAAAATCTAATTGTTTTTAAACGTTTTCTTTTATGAAAATATGATTATATGCATCGTTAATGGCGCTGAAAATATTTGCAACTATTCTTTTTGTGCCAGATCGTTTGTTCATTTAAAATGAGTTTTGTGTTTTGAACGAGTCGTATATAAACAACATATTACTAGAGGTCATCACACCTAATCAGGGATTCTGTTAGGTGTACGATATCTGGCAACTAGCATACATTATCTAGCAATTCTTGTTCTGCTAAAGAGGTATTTATAAATACAATCTAGCAAATCAAATCACTGTCAACCCGAAGAATTGTCATTTCATCGAGAAATGAACACAAAAACCAAGTCTTTCAAGTGAAACCAAGTACATGTTTGATTGATCTTTTGAGACATGAATTTTTGTGATAATTTTTTGATAATTTTTGTCAAGACAATGAAAATATTTACTGTGGAAACAATTATGGCAATAAATTATTGATTTTATCGATAGAGTTAGAGTTAACCCTGCTGAATTTTTTTCACCTTGGAGTTAGGGAAGCTCATACATTTGTACGTTTACATATACATTTTTTGTGTTATTTTTAATTTTTCTGATTTTGGTATTTTATTTTTGGCACATGGTTCTAGGATATCAAGTATTCCAATCTAATAAAACTGTTTTGAAAACATATCTATTTGACACAACGATAAGGCCCTAAAATGTTCTACAAATGCGAGTCAGAGTGGACCTGAGAGTAATGGCCATTAAGAGATATTGTCAACCGTCAGAACTTCAGAACTGGTGCCTCACCATTAGATGCAGGTTAGTGTCCTACACGCTACATGTTTTTTGGTGGGAGTCTTACCCGTCTACACAGGTATTGTTCTTTTGCGGGAATCTTACCCCTCCATACAGGACAATTTTTTACGGACGTCTTACCTCTCCACAAAGGATACAGTCAGTGTATTCTAATCCCCAAAGACAGTATATACTATCCATAAAGTAATTTAATCTTAGATCCATAGTGCTGAATAGTTTAATAATCGCTTGTGATAGAAGCTTACAAACCATTGCTCAATCGCAAGGTGGTTAGTTACTAACAAAGGTTAATTTAGTCCGATATAAAGTTTAAAGTGCAGGTTCACTACCGGTGAAACACTATGCTTCTACTCACCCTGTTAAAGTTTTCTTTTTTATTAGGGTTCCATATACCCCCCCTTTAAGAAGCCCTTTATTAGATAATGTTGTATAGCCATTCTGATCTTTTCGACCGATGGTCGCTTTTCTTCAACGCAGTTACTGTCTATTCCATACCTTACCCTCTTCGCAGGGCTGAATAACGCGCGGTCTTCTCTTGTGCGCACACATTATTCTCAATTAACTCGGATTGCCTTTAAACCAGTGATGTTAATGACGACTGTACCATTCAACAACTTTCGGTTAATTAAATCAAAGATAAAATCTAACCTCTGGAATTGTTACTACCAAGCCTTAACTTTTCTTTAAAAAAAAAAGCCAAGCTTTCAACTGACTTTTAGGTGATTACGCATCAATCAAATTGGACTGACGCATCGGTCTCTTTTCAAATATTCTGCAGAACGTGCCAAATTGAATATTCAGCCCATCTATTATTTTACACTGTAACCTCTGAAAAACGTATTCAGTCGTTGGATAAGTCGGTAACTGTATATCGTCGTCGCCACAAAATAATCTTTGTGTGTGAAAAGATGATGCATGATAATTCTTCAATAGTTTTATGTATTAAACGTGGATGTTGCCGCAATTCCAAAGTAAACATTTCACTCAACCAAAATAAAAAAAAAAATCAACTTGCCTTACACACACAAGAAAGAAGAAATATACGTTGGGATAAAAATTGATTTAATTATTATTTTCGTACTTTTCGTTCGATTTTTGAAAACCAACTCAATGTGTTCTGTTTTTCCAATTTTGTTGCGTCGTTAGCTCTACAGAATTTGAAAGGACAAGGTTCCATTTAGTGACTGTATGTTCCTTTTGAATTTAAAGGTTATGATCGGCGTGATTCACCGATATAAAGCGCTCCAATCGGTACACTCATCGAATAATAATCTAGATTCATCGATCAAAAACGCACATAGAAGATGCAGAAAAGGAAATATTTATCAGTACGGAAAATGGCATCGGTTAGACTACTTCAGTACCCGTTTGAGTCTGCGTCTTCTTTTCACTCAACCCCTAAGAGAAACCAAGGATTTCTGTTTTCTTTCGCACTGGTTAGAAAATTTAGCGGCTGTCTAAACTTAGATGGCAACTAATATTTCAGAATTTAAATGCCATCAGATGCAACCTCATAAGCAGTTCGACATTATCTTTAACTCGATCCCAGCAATTCTGGAAAAGACACGGGGATTATGTTGTATCTAAGCTTTCTATTTCTTGGTATAACGTCGGAGAAGCGGAGAGGACTCTACCAGTACCACCCCCTGGAGACGTTAGGAGGTATCTGTGAGTGCTGACTAATATTATTTCACAGTGGAAATGACTCTGGCATTTTTTAAATTTATTACCAGTTTATAGTGATAACTCTCTTTCACAACTCCTGGAAAAAATTCAGAAACAGTGTAGCAGCTACTATCATCTTTCAAACAAGCAAATTGAAGCCACCAAGAAAGATACTACAGCAGCATTTTCCTACGGTTGCTTGCCTCATCAGACCTATATAAGGGTATAATCTGGGCGGTAAAGGTGTTTTGGGGGAGCATTTGTAAAAAAAAAAATGGCGGGGAAATTCATCTAAAATCTTTTGGGATACACCATGAGGTACTTATCCTATGAGTAGAAATGAGTATGAAGGAAGACCCCTACCTGGGAAAATCGTCTTTTTAGAAAGTAGTACCGATAAGTAAACAGTACCGAGAAAAAATCTTGCGTTGACACGAAGATGGTAATGATATCCTTGGACTGTCCTGAAACTAATGCCATTTTGGACATGGTTGTTAACAACGCTATACATAAATAACGATACGCTTGCCCAGTCGGATGGGGCAGTAGACTACACCGTCTGCACCTCTGCGGAGGGGTAAGACCACACAATGAGTGTGTTTGATATGACACTAAACAACCTGACGGTGAGGTTCCAATGATGCTGGGGCTTTCGGGAATGTAGAGCATCCCTTCATTGCCATTGCTCCCTGGTCCACTCTGACCTGGAATGGTAGCACCTGATAGGGCCCTATCAATGGGTTAAATAAAATTAACAGCATTCTTAAGCTAAAGTGAAATGTTTGAAATAGAACTGTTTGACAAAACTGAATAGCTTGAAATAGAAATGTTTTTGACAATTAAACTGTGTACTTACATTTAAACTGTATGCGTATGCTAAACTGAATTGTTTAAAATTGAACTGTTTTTGACATTGCAACTGTATTTACACTAAATTGAATTGTTTGAAATAGAATTGTTTTGACATTTAACTGAGTGTAAACAAAATCTATATTAATACTTAACTAAATTGGCTAAATTAGAACTGTTTAAATTTACTGAATAGCTTGAAATAGAAATGTTTTTGACAATTAAACAGTGTACTCATGCTGAACTGAATTGTTTGAAATAGAACTGATTATTCGTATAATATGGATTTAAATAGAACTAAACTGCGTTCTTATGCTGAACCGATTTGCTTTAATTAGAACTGTTTGACTGAACTGAATAGCTTGAAATAGAAACATTTTTGAGAATTAAACTGTGTACTTATGCTAAACTGAACTGCTTGAAATAGAATTGTTTTGATATCGACTCTGTGTACTTAAGTTGAACTGAATTATTTTATATAGAACTATTTGGCTAAACTGAATAGCTCGAAATAGAAATGTTTTGGACAATTAAACTGTGTACTCATCCTAAACTAAATTATTTGAAACAGAACTGAATCTTTGCATAAAAATGGATTTGTCGTTAAATAACCAACAAAGGTTCATATGCAATAAAAGCCAACCACCCAACTTAAAGATAAGCATAGATTACATATTTGTCTACAACAAAACACTATTCAAATTCCGCCTATTTTTGTGTTATCTTTGAATCTTACCAGTTCCAGGAGTAGTTCCATTGTTGCGATATTGTAGTCTAAAAAGTACAATATTGGTTTACGATATCATTTTACCTCACAATTGCCAGTAAATCTGTAGATACAATAACATTTTCGTATTTACTGGTTCGAGTCGGTGATATCAATCATTTTTTGTATTTTGAGATCTCTGGGTCATCAATCGATTAAAATCATTTTGTGTACATCTTTTCCCTCTGAAAATATACAGAAAAAATATTTTCACTAATTCTTCCGTTATCTTCCTCAGGCAGAGAATATTAGGAAGAATTTTGTCCTTCTCCTTTTAAGGAATTCCTCGCAGCGCAGTGTGTTTGATTTCTTCGTTTAATGGTATATTAATGTTCGTGATTTATTTAACGTTAAAGCTACCCCAGTAAAAGAACAGCTGTAATATTACAAAACCCATCGCTGTGGGGGAATAAGGACATGGCAACGTTAATGTGCCCAACTACGATACCGTACTAAGCGATTTCGAACTCTAGTTGAGCTATTGTATTTATTTTTATGTTAGGGGGTCATGAACTCTGTTATCCCTCCAACTATGGGTTAGGTAGTACTATAACTGTTTTTTTTTACAAAGATGGCTTTGAGATTAAATAACCTATTATGGTTGATATGCCATTCAGCAAACGAAACGAAACGAAACCCAACCTTATCATTGTTCTTTATTAAGGACAATATATGTAATAATTTTATTTAACTACAATAGCTTTCATGTCAATTTAATAATTCAAGAATGATTTTAGTTTTAGTTCGTATTTTTCTGCTTCTACACAGTGCAGTAATTTTTTCTCGAGTATCAAAATAGGAATTTTTAGAAAATGTTTCAACTTGCCATCCATTTCTTCCAAAAATGTTTCATCAGACGATAGCACAGAAGACAAATCAAAATATCAAAACTAAAAAGGGAGAGATCTATTTTTATTTTTATTTATTTTTTTTTTTTACTTTTTATGGTGCTCTGTCGAATAACATTTGGGGACTTTTGATTTACCAAATACTATTTAAACGACTGTTTATTCCCAGATATATATTATACTATACATACATGGATACATACTTACATAATGTAGACTGCTATATTCATAAATAAAAAGTGATCAATATCTTTGATAGAACGTATATATCTAAGTTAGGAAAATGCAGACACAGAGTCAATGGTGAACGCATTGGTGAAAAAATGACAATTGCCAAGCACTGTTGACTGTCTATAGATATATAACAAGTGAAGTATTATTTCCACACTCTCATACACACATACAAACAGTTTGCACAAAAAATGTTCCTCGTGCTATTTCGGCAGAGCAGATATAAAGCCTAAAATAATATAATTATGGACACTAGAAATCCATTTCTTGATGATAAAAGTATGGTGCGCAATTATCAGTGGGAAATGCGAGAAAAAGAGACTAATAAACCAAACTTACATTGTAGTGTATAGTTATGTAGAAAGATCTAATTATACATGAAACACACACGTTGAATATATATATATATATATATATATATATATATATATATGTGTGTGTGTGTGTGTGTGTGTGTGTGTGTGTGTGTGTGTGTGTGTGAAAAAATAAAGGGAAAGGTAAATATGTTAAAACACTGAAAACGGATTAAATTTGATATTCTGTCTTTATTTAAAGAAGGACCCCTTCTGAAGGAGTTTTTAATTAAATAAAGACGAAATGTTAATTTGAATACGTCGTCTGTGTTTTGATTTATCCACTTTTCCATTCATTTTTTCCCAACTAGTCAGATTTTTCGAATCTACTATTTCTCTCTCTCTCCTTCTCTCTCTCTCTCTCTCTCTCTCTATATATATATATATAGGGCAGTCCAAATGAAGAAAAAATATAGAATTGGCCAGGTGTTCAGTGACATTAACATGTCTATAGTTCGATATCAATTCGATTCTTTGTCCTGCAATTCGTTTTCAGTATCTACTGGCATGCATAATTTTCTTCTTTTATATATATATATATATATATATATATATATATATATATATATGCGTGTGTGTACATACTATATATATATATATATATATATATATGATTTTTTTTTAATTATTAGAGCTTATAAATGATCGATCGTATTGTAGCTGAGCAGACTTAATAAATATATAACCTAAAACTATGTTCTCATTGTGTTTTACACATGAGTAAATTGGATATTTCAATGTATTACATTGAAAGGAAATGATTTAAAAATGCCTCAAAATATTTATTCCTGAAGGAGAAAGTCTTAATGAAAAGATTCCATTTGATTTTTTGCCATTTGGTTGTTCTTGAATTTTCGAAATTTTCGCCTCGGGTCTAATAAATTTTCATGGAATATTAATTGTTTCTCCGGTAGACTTATCCTTTCAAATAAAAGGTAATTGGTTTTCTGGCATGCCAGACCGTACTGGGTTATTTTATGTCAGTTTAAGTTTTATAAACGCAGTTTCTTCCAGGCAGCGGTCACATCGATACTGCTATATGGATGCACTACATGGACGCTAACAAAACGGCTGGAGAAGAAACTAGATGGCAATTACACAAGAATGCTGCGTGCAATCCTCAACAAGTCCTGGCAGCAATACCCCACAAGACACCAACTGTACGGCCACCTGCCCCCTATCACGAAATCTATCCAAGTTAGGCGAACCAGACATGCAGGACATTGCTGGAGAAGCAGAGATGAACTCATAAGAGATGTACTCTTATGGATCCCCACACACGGCCGCGCAAAAGCAGGACGACCAGCACGAACGTACATTCAGCAGCTATGTGAGGATACAGGTTGTTGTCCTGAAGACCTACCTAGGGCGATGAACGATAGGGAGGAGTGGCGAGAGAGGGTCAGGGATATCCGTGCTGCCAGCACGATATGATGATGATGAAGTTTTATAACTTCTAATTATATACTTTAAAACATAATCTTCCCAATCATTCAAACAGATAAACACTTTATTCTTAATCGCAATATCAATGTTTCAAAAGAGCAGATAATCCTTGTAGATTTGGTGTTTTATTTTCTGAAAATTTACAAAACAGAGTGATTAAACAAACCAATCATATATAAGATAGAAGCAAAATATAATTTGAATGTCTATATTCTATGACGTAATGTCATGAAAATTACGGAAATTCTGCAACAATCCCACAGCAACACACGCAGTGAAGCATCCTATTGATGTTTCAATTCATTGATATTGAATTGGTCAAGGAGTAGTCAATAAGAAAATGCCTTACATTGAACTGTCGTGTCTTTAAAAAGGGTTAATGAGAAAAACTTTCTGACAAAGAAAGTACCTCGCCTTGAAGGAAACTAAAGCAGCTGTTAGATCTTGTAAGAATTTTACTATTGGTAATTGCAATTTTGACTCTAAAGTGGAAATAATTGAAGAATTTAAACAATACAAAAAAACATTAAAACATTAAAAAATGGTTCATATATGAACAATTTAATATAAGAATAAATACCAGCTGCGTAAATATTAATCTTATTCTCATATAGAATTTACAATGCAAAACAACTATGAACGGTAAAGAAATCTATTTTCACCATTTTAAACAAATAAACTGATTCCTTGTCTTGTCGCAATATCAATTTTTAAAAAATAATATCCTTCAAACTCGTTTGACACATTTACACTTATCCAGTTTCGTACCCATCTTTTTTAATACAAAGAATATATTGTTTTGGTTTTTGTAGAGTGGTCAGTTGTCGAGTATACCGTTGTAAACATCTGCTCATGCACGCAGATTTTGATGAAATGTATCATGGAAAATTTAGTTAGATGATAAAATTCCTATTATATTCAAAATTATACATATAGTAAATTATGAGGGGCTTACGATAAGTTTCCAGACTTTTTTTGGTATGGGCATTTAAAATTGTCTTAAAAATTCACTATGTTATTACGATACATATTATGAGATGACTGACCAATTTTTATGATTTCAGGTTCAAATGAACAGCTATTGCAGGAATGGGAATACACCCTACTAAAGCCTGATTGTCACAGCTGGTGAATTTCAGAAATGCAATCTGACACTTTAGAAGAACGATATGCAATAATATTCTGTTTTAAACTTGGAAAAATGCTACAGAAACGTATGGAATGCTTCAGACTACTTTTGGACCGACCATCTTGCATGAATCTAGCATCAGTTTTTGAGTGGCATAAGAGATTCAAGGAAGGCAGAGAGTCTGTGAGGGATGATGAGAGGTGTGGGAGGAGTAAAAAAAGTCAATACACCAGAGTTGATTGGCCTAAGGGTTAGGGTTAGGGTTACTATATTGAGGTTTTAAGGGTGTTCAGGAAGGAGGAGGCCAGCACTGTTCAAATCGGATCTGTGGCATTTCCACCAGGACAGTGCACCAGTCCGCAACTCCATCCTTGTCACGGGCTATTTGACCAAGATGGGCATCAAGACAGTTTCTGACCCTCCCTATAGTCCAGACCTTGCTCCCTATAACTTTTGGTTATTCCCTAAGCTCAGAGGCTGTCGTTATGAGACAATTGAGGAGATGAAAGAGGCTTTGACGAAGGTCATTGACACGCTCACACAAGAGGACTTCCATAGGGTCTTCCAGAAGTTGTTGGAATGATACAAGTGCATTGCAGCCGGAGGAGATGACTTTGAAGGGGCCTAGAGTATCATGTGTGCACTATCAATAAAAGTGCCCATAGGAAAAAAGTCTAGAAACTTATGGTATTCACCTTGTACGTTAAAAATGTATCCTCGAGAAAGAGTGATGATTGGCCCATCTTCACAGTTGATTGCAGCCTCTTCATTCTCGGAAATAGAAAGAAACACCAGATCCAAGATTTAAGTGGCAAAAGCTTGTACAACATGAATACCACTAAGTGATTGTGTTTTTCTATTAATACCACGTTCGTTCAAGAGACTACAGTACTCTTTTACAATACTGTCGTTCTACTGATATATTCTTTCAGAGTTAATATTACCCATTAGATATTAGGGCTTCTTATCAGGGTTTACTCCCCTAGATATGTGATATAAATAAATGATTTTTTGCTTCTGGACTAGTCAGCCTATAAAAGGCTAAAGAGCCCACTCTACTTTTCGACTTAACCCTAAGCGCGGATACACATATATAAACACTCATATATATAAATAAATTGACTCAGTCATCTCGTTTTCTTTCCAGAGTTCATTTGGAAAACTGAAATATAAGGCTGGGTCAAATCTATATATCAACAGATACTACATTTTAATCCAAGCCAGAAGGTCAGGGTAGAAGAAATGTGGTGGTGGTGGGGGGGTCCCAGACAAACGAATCAGGGTGTGCCTCTTTGCTCGTCGGCAGAGAACACCTTATTCATCTATGTAAAATTAATTCAGTCATTTTGACGTCAAGTCAAATATGGATTTCTCTCTTCTTCTTTATAACTGTAAGCAGTATGAATCATTTTTCTTCTCATTTCCGTTCTTCAAAATCGAGAATAAAAAAAAGATTCTGTATTCATCCTGGAACAAAAGTGAAGCAATAAAGCCCACAGTAAAGAGATACTACTAAAGACCTAAAAAGCATGCAGCTAAATAAAAATGAAAGCTGAGCACGTGGCAAATAGTTTCAACTGCTACGACAACGGTATTACAGTGCAACAGAAATTGTACAGCGAAAAATCGATTCCAATGAATAAATCTGTGTACACACACACACAAATTGACCGGACGTTCGGGCCGACGCCTGAGTACAGATATATATATATATATATATTTAAGGGGGTTAATCTGCATCTTGTTTCGTCTTGAAAGTCAGCCTTGTCCAAATGTGGACCGAGTTAAGAGGCTAATTTTTAATACGTTAAATTAGTGTCTCATTAAATCAATCCTACGGCTGAAAAAATATAATGAACTTTTGAGATGGTGTGTGTTTCCTTTTGGAAACAATGGAAGAAAACAGGCAAAAATAAAAAAAAATAAACATTTAGCCAGTTGACTCTTCAACATATTATATATTGATATTCTTTTACGTCGTGTGTCTGTGAAGCAAACCAATTAAAATGGATGAAAATATTTTAATAATTGGATTTTTAAGCCGTTCGTAGTATTCAGACAATAGTTATGTTTGGTATTCACGAAGGGTTTTGTTAACGCTGTTCTTGATAAGAATACACACACACACACACACACACACACACACACACACACATACACACATATATATATATATATATATATATCATCATCATCATCATCATCATGACGTGCGGCTAGCAGGGATATCCCTGACCCGCTCCCTCCACGTCTCCCTATCATTCATCTCTCCGGCAGGTCTTCAGGGCTACATCCCGTATCCTCACATAGCTGCTGTATGTATGTTCGAGCTGGTCGTCCTGATTTTTATTGGCCATATGCGGCGGTCCACAGGACCACATTACTTACGATCTCGTCTTTGCTTCTCCAGCAGTGTCCCGCATGTCTGCTTCGTCTAGCTTGTATAGTTTTCGTGATAGGTGGTAGGTGGCTGTACAGTTGGCGCCGAGTAGGGTGTTGCTGCCAGGACCTGTTCAATCGACTTGGCGTTTGAGTCAAAACAGGGTTTCGATCCCAGCCATGGGTAGCGACTGTCTAGCCACACTGATGAGTTCGGATAGAACGAAACAGATATATATATATATATATATATATATATGCACGCAGACACCACTTGCTATTTTATATGTATAAGAAAATTTATATGCATATAAATTGAAATGTTCTGAGTGTGTTTGTATATATATATATATATATATATATATATATATATGTACAAAATGGTGTAGATATATAGATGAGAGACACACATATAGGGACAGAGAGAAACACAGCTTATCATTGAGAGATTACAAAAGATTAGTTAGCGTTGTTCAAGAGTCACCGGCGTTTGGTGAGTTCTAGTTTCCCGCCTCTAAGATTATCAGAGTGCAAGTTTCCAATAATATTGTTTGGTTTAGTTTTATGCCATATCAACCATTGGAGGTTATTTAATGCGACATCATATTTATAAATATTTATCAAATATATGATTCGTAAATACATTTTGTTGATAACATATTTGAACGAGCCTGAGTTCATTTTTGAACACAGTTAAACGATTTATACTAAATAGCAATCATAATGTACCATCAATCATTAGTTTGCACGCATTTAAATCTATATACATGACATGTAGGAGATTAGTTAATCGATGACTAAATCGATAAATTAAATGATTTCAATTACTGCTATCAAATACTTATAATTCTATTCAACATTACTCATTCGTTTGCACACAGTCAAATGGCCCCAAGAAATTGTTATGTATCACTAACAATTCAATTAAACATCAGTCATTTGTTTATACACAGTTAAATGCTCAAACAGTTCTATTTCTAACAATTTAATTTAGCATAAGCGAAAAAAGTTTTATGTTTCCAAGTTATGCTATGTATCACTAACAATTCAATTAAACATCAGTCATTTGTTTATACACAGTTAAATGCTCAAACAGTTCTATTTCTAACAATTCGGTTTTGCTGAAGTCATCTGTTTTCACAGTTTAAACGTCAAACAGTTGTATTTGACCCATTGATAGGACCCTGTCAGGTGCTACTACTCCGGGTCAAGAGAGATCTGGGAGTGATAGCAATAAATGGATATTCCGCATTTCCCAAAGCTCCCGCATGATAGGAGCTTCACTCTCAGATTGTTGAGTGTCATGTCCAGGACTTGGAGGTGGAGTTTTATCCCTCTGTATAGATTCAGTCGGTGCATCCTACAGTCTCAGCGGATTTTACAGAATCTTTGAACTAGATTACCCTTTCAATCATGTTGACCCATAGATAGGACACTATCAGCTGTTACCACTCCGAGTCAAAGTGGACCTGGGAGCGATGGAGTTGAAGCTGAACTCCGCATTCCTCATAGCTCTAGCATTTTGGGAGCCTCACCATTTGTTTGTTAACTGTCATATCCTGGACACTCGCTGTGGGGTATTTATCCCTTTGCAGAGATGCAGTGGGTGTCTTCTACAGCCATGACCGACAGGGTCATCCAATGTGATGGGTATCCTTTTATATATTGCTGTGTGGGACATGATTGAAAGGATTCTCTAAAGAGTGATTTAATCTATTAATTTGATTTGTTTTATGGGCAAATCAACTATTGTTGGTTATTTAAGGCCAAATCCAGTTTTTACATATATATCAAATATATGTTTTATAAACATTTCTTAGATTTATTTTGAAAATATATTAAAACTTTTTAATATATTTTTATATTTTTGATATTTTTAAACGAGCCTGAACTCATTTCCTCAAGACAAAGTTAAATGGTTTCAAGTATTGCTATCTAATACGAATAATTCTGTTAAATACTAATCATTTGTTTGTACTCACTGAAGTGGTTACAAGTACTGCTTTTTACGACTAATTATTCTATTCAATATTTTTCTTTGCTTTGGTTTGGTTTCATCGATTGCATATCTACGATCGTTGGTTATTTAATGCCAAATCCTGCTTATATATATATATATATATATATATATATATATATATATATATATGTTTTATATTCACTGATATTGAATATATGATTTGTAAAGACATTTTTAGATACTCACAGTTAAAGGGACAAACATTTCTATTTCTTTGAAAATTAGTATCAGACGAAAAAAAATTTAATGGTTCCAAGAATTGCTGTGTCCAACTAACAATTCAATTAAATATCAGTCATTTGCTTACACTGTTAAATGTAAAAACAGTTCTAATTCAAGCAATTCAAATTAACATTAGTCATTTGTTTGCTCTCAATTTAAATGTCAAATAGTTGTATTTAACTCATTAATAGGACTTTATCAGGTGTTATTACTTCTGTTCAGAGAGCATCTGAGTGCAATGGCAGTGACTGTCTACTCTGCGTTCCTTAAAGTTTTATCAATAGTGGAGTCTTTGCATCAGATTGTTTAGAGTCATATCAGGACAGTCGTTGCGGGAGGGGGGCTCCACCTCTGCAGAGATGCAATCGGTGTATTTTACTGCTCTGGCTAATCGGGCTCAAGAAAAGTTAGTGTGTTTCCTAAGATTACTCACATGTCATATGCATGTTGCAAGTTCTTGCAACAATATGCCAAAAAAAGTTACATAAAATCTATTGAAAAATCATCAGTTCCAGTCTTATAATTTTGTTTTCATGACCTATAAGATTAGTAGAGCATAAACATTAACTATTTCATTAAAAATTATGAATGGGTAAAAACCCGTCTCTTTTTTTAATAGAATTATTCGCATTTTCATCAAACAAATCTAAGAGAAATTTATTTAGCTACATATATCTGTATATTATTTACATTTTTCGGACTATTGTCTTCATCTTTGTCACCATGTTTATCACAACGTTTCGGCCGTTGTACATTCCGGCCTTCTTCAGGTGGTTGGAATGTCGAACTTAACCCTTTATTTCATTTACCGGGGTAGACTGTTCTAGTTCCATCAACCATGTTTTAATGGATGTCAGTTATCAGTTATCTCCAGTTAATTTCCCCTCTAAATGTTCTCCACTGTCTTCACCGGGTATTGAACTCACACTCTGTTGGGTATGTCACTGGATCTAACCAACACCTTCATCCACTGTACCATGTGTCCTTGTGATAAACATGGCGACAAAGATGAGGACAGTAGTCCGATAATTGTAAATAATAAATAATACCTCATCTCAGAAATATAGACAGATATATCTGTATATTACAAAAATGCTCTTCATGTATATGTGTATGTTTGGTAAGAGAAGGAATAAAACTGAAACCAGAACGTGAAGTGTGTTTGGAGTGTATGAATCATGTACTCCATGCTTCTGTTAATAGCAGATCCCAAAAAAGTGAGGCTGGTCCAACTCTTCTCGCCTTCATCATTAAAAATAAATTACCTGTGAAAGCAATTTAGAGGGTCACAACCTTAACAATTTATAGGCACTCATGCATCGTCCGCTATGAGAAAGCTTTTCTTAAATCATATTTGGTGTTTATTCACCCGAGGTAAAATGCTTGTACCACTTGTGATATTGTATAATGATCAATGAATCCCCTTTCCTTCAATTGAAAACCAAGAAAGTGACAAAAGATTTGAGTGTAAGGAAGCGAGACTGACATTTTGGTTCAACTGATTGATTTTAACAGCTTGTAAACCCGTCTAGAATTATCTTATTCCTAAAGGGAATTGTGCTAATTACAAACACACACACACACACACACACACACACACACACACACACACACACACACACACACACTATATATATATATATATATATATATATATATATATGTGTGTGTGTGTGTGTGTGTGTTATTTTAGAGCTTTTTTGTCTCTGTTTTTATACGGTTATCTGTTGAGTATTTCTTTCCTCTCATATTAATAATTATATGGTTTCAATTAATTATTTTTATTTAATAATAGCCGTTTTTGTGTAAAATGTAATATCGTTTCAAGTAACTAATAATAATAATAATTAAATAAATATAGGTTCAAGCACTTATTCCTGGTTTGGTTTTATGTCATATCAACCGTTGTTTGTTAATTAAAGCCAAATATTGTTTTTACATATATACTAAATATAATTTGTAAACATATTTGTTAGATACATACAGTTAAATACTCAAACAGTTCTATTTCTGAAAATTCAATTCAACTTAAGTCAACAAAGTCACATGATTCCATGTTACTAGCAATTCGATTAAACATCAGTCATTTGTTTACACACATTTAAATGCGCAAACAGTTCTGCTTCAAACAATTCAATTTAGCATGAATCATTTGTTTGAACACAGTTTAAATGTCAAACATTTCCATTGGACCTATAGATTTGACCTCATCAGGTGCTACCATTCCAGTTTAAAGTGAACCTGGGAACGATGGCAATGAAGGGATACTACATATTCCCCAAAACTCCAGCGTTACTGGATCCTCACCATATAGTGCCCGTGGTGTAGTCGTTATCGCCGTAGGAAATGAACACGGCGATACGAGTTCAAATCCTGGACGAGACTGATTGCATTTCATATAGCACTAATACCCTTGGGAAAGATATGAATCCAATAATTCTCCCTCCAGCTATGGGTAAATAGTAGGACAGACTAGGTTCTTCAGCCATGGTTAGGCAACTAGTCTAGGAGAAGGAAAAACTCTGAGTTCAAACCTGTTAAACTCCGCTTAAAAATTGACCTTGTGTCATATCCTGCCCGAGCGGAGGGGTTGGTAAATAATACCATATAGTGTCATATCCTTGAAACTCGTTGTGGGAGTCTCATCCCTCTGCAGAGATGAAGTCAGCATCTTGTTCTGCCCGAGCCGAAACTATTCTGAATACACAATTTACAGTTACACAGCATCAAGTATTCCCATCGAATGTGAATAATTTTAAACATATTTATTTGCTCAATAGACCAGTACATAACAGGTACAACCACTCCAGGTCAGAGTGGACCTGGGAGTAATAGCAATGACGGGATACTCTGCACTCTCCAAATCTCTAGAATTGTTAACTCGCAATAGAGATGCAATTTAATGTCATACTCAGGAAACTCCTTTTTTCAGAGTCTTACTCTTGGTAGAAAATACAATCAATGGATTCTCATGTCTACCGATGGATCCACTGACATCTTCAATAAAGAAGTATATATATAAACTTACAGCTTTATATCTGCTATTAAAAAAACTTCATTCACAAATAGCAATTAGGTTCTTTATCTGAATATTCAACATGTACTGACGCCATCTTTTATTAGCTACCTCTACTTTCTACTTACGAGATTTTTATCGATAACAGTTCCGTATGAAGTATGCCTTTTTATTCTTTTATTTTTGTTATTATTATTAATAATAATATTATATATCTTGTCCGTTCCACGGACTCGATATCTTTGTTCAAATGTGCCTTTTGGTTTATTCTCTTTTATATTTCTTGTAACCAAGTGACCTCTTAGGAGTAGGGAAATACACGAAGTAGATGAATATTTAGAATGGGAAATGAGAACAAAATGTTATTTGAAGGAACGCCTATATATTTGCTTTGACAAATTAAACAGTCATACAAAGAAGAAAATTTGAAAATTCACAAATTGTTGGTATCTGGTCTCGAGTCAATAAATATTATTCAACTCTAGTTTTCAGCATTTACTGTCATAATATTGATCCTTCCTGTTGGCAGAATTGAAATTAAATGGCCCACGTGGGTTACTTATTTTATAGTATTTAGGTTGTTGTTTCTTTTTTTCTCTGAATGCAACGTAAAGTTGCTATATATTTCAGACAGGAAATTGTCTATAACAATTAAGAAGTTGTCTATAACAATAAGGAAGTTGTCTATAACAATAAGATAAACCAGCAATATACCTCACACAATAATTATAAAACAATGTTATTAGTACTAAAGTGCACTTTCTTCAGCACACAAGAAAAATAGTTTAGGAAGTCAGTATCGTTTTTGTGAAAATTATTGAATGAAATATTCAAGCTAAGAAATGAATAGCAGTGTTATTGTTTTGAAAATCTTATCTGAAATTTAAATACTGAAGTAGTGTTATATCTACAGCATCATATTTAAATTTAAATACTGAAGTAGTGTTACATCTACAGCATCATAACGACACAATAATAAAGACGCAGGAAGACTTCTTTATAAAAAAAATATACCTCTCAATTTATTGTAAGGGTTCGAAAAGGGTTACTCGAGGTTTTCGTGTGAGATGGTGTTGGACCCAGTCGATCGCATTTTTCTCAACTGAACATGCATTTCTACCTTCTTGATCTTCAAGATTCGTATCTCTATTAAGGAACTTCTAAAACCAGTGCTGATCACAAGTGGATCCTACGACCGATGCTCTGTTGATAATAGAAGTTGTTTGAGAGGCATTATGACCAAGCTTGAACTCATGCAAAAAATAAACGCATCAGTTTTTTCATGTTCAAAATCAAATTCTGAAAGAAAGGATAGAAAATTAACAAAGAGAACATTGCCTTTTGGTACATGAATTTTTTATACAACAAAGATTAAAACGATGTGTTTGAAATGAATTAAACCCGTTTCTTCCAGGCAGCGGTCGTATCGATATTGCTGCATTGATGCGCTACTTGGACGCTAACTAAACAGCTGGAGAAGGAGCTAGACAGCAATTACACAAGAATGCTGCGAGCAATATTGAACAAGTCCTAGCGGCAACACCCCACAAGGCACTAACTATACGGCCACCTGCCACCCATTACGAAAACTATCCAAGTCAGACGAACCAGACATACTGGAGAAGCAGGGTCGAGCTCATAAGTGATGTACTCCTATGGACCCCCACATATGGCCAGGCAAAAGCAGGACGACCAGCTCGTGTAACGTAATGGCCAAGGGATTTCGGTCCATGCCTTTGAGTTTAGTTAGTCTGAGAACCTTTCGGCTCAGCACATTGGTTAGTTAGGTGCAACATTGATGCAGGTGTTTACGCGGGCGCGCGCGTGGACGAAGGTATCACTCAGAGATGTCACAATAGTCTGAGACGAAACGGGTGATGGAGTGCGAGTGACGTCACGCACCGGAAGCGCGCAGAGGTTTGTGGAGAATTGAAAGAAAGTTAGAGAGTTGAATACTTGACGCCAAACGAGGAGGATCTACTTTTGGAACTCGCAGACGCGAGGCGAACTTGCGCCCTATGGGGGCCGCTCGAGATGGGGGCTAAATGAATAAGACAGCATAGCAAGATTGTGTCTCTCCTCCTTATGTCGAAACTTTTAACTCAAAGTTAATAAAAAGGTTTCGTACCTGAACTAGAAGTCGTTACGTGTTTTCGAATTTCGAGATTCCTATGTTCTTTATATGTTCTATCGTTATGAACATTATATGTCTATTTCGCACATGGCGTTAATTGTGGCTATTGTACACTCGAACATACATTCAGTAACTATGTAAGGATACGGGATGTAGCCCAGAAGACCTGCTGCAGGCGATGAACGATAGGGAGAAGTGGCGAGAGAGGGCCAGGGATATCCCTGGTAGCGTCACGACATGATGATCATCGTGATGATGATTACTCTGAAATTAAATGTAACAGCACAAATTGAGCTCGAACTCGCTTACTATAACATTGCAGTCGAGCACGTTAGCCACGGCACCACGGGTTCTCCCCCTTCCCCTCCTCCTCCGCCTCTTTACTTAGGAATTGAGCTGGTCACTGTACCGAATCTTTGTTTCGTTATGGATTTATTTAGGGATTATTAAGATTTATGTCTTCACGGATCCAAATACAATCTTGTCAATGCAATTTCAGTAAAAACACGGAATTTATCTTGCAGGAGCAAGTATCGACGTTTTTCAGTCTGAGACAACAGGGCATATTTGGGTTTTAATTAGCAAGCTAATGTTAATTTGTTGGTTGACAGAGGGGATCAATAAGATCTGTGTCGTCACGGATCGAAATATTTTTTTAGGTTTGATTTGATTTCTTTGTTTAATGGTATATCAATTAGGTGATTTAATGCCAAATCCATTCTCCTAGAAGAACAGTAGTGGTACTATTTAACGCATAGCTGGGAGGATAAGGGGGTTCATACCTTTCCCAAGGGTATTTTCCCGAAAGTGAACGTAATAGCGCGTCTGGCGTACGAACTCGCGTACTACGATTTCACAGTCCATCGCTTTAACCATTACACCACGAGGACAACCCCCGAAATATTTTTTAGTCAATCCGATTTCAACAAAGTAGCCCTATCTTACCCCATTGTAAAGGATACTATCAGCGTTTTCTAGTCTCCCACAACTGGACGCACTTAAGAAATAATTAGCAAGTTGAAGTCGAGGGTGACCCGAAGGCTCCCTTTTCGATAGCTACTACACCAAGGTGTAGGGGAGGGCGCTACTCCATTCCCTGGATTGCTCCACTTTACCCTTGAACCGTACCTTATAATGCTGAGTGTTAAGCAAGGTGGTATCAAGTTCCATTTTTAAAGTCTTTGGTATGACTCGACCTGGGATTGAACCCAGGTCTCCCGGGCCATTGGCGAACACTCTAACCGCTGGGCCAATGTCCCGGTTTAAGTTGATATTAAATTGGGGTTAAATTCAGCGTTTAGTAAGTTTTGTGTCACTATGGATCCAAATTTCTCACGTTTTTTGTGCTATGATAATAATAAAAATCTTCACGTGAAATTTGAAGCTAATAAATTTCTCTACGTTGGTTATCGTTTTACTTGATCCCTACTATATGATCTGTGTATGCGTTAAGATAAGACGTGATATATCAATCGAGAGGTTGCCGCAACCAAAATATAAACGTTACACTTAACCAAAGTATAAATAAAAAATAAATTTGGACATGAACCTACGCAAAAAGAAAAAAAAAGATAAACGTTGGGATGAAAAATAAATTGATTATAAAGCTCGCTTTCTGACAATCAGCTCAATGTGTCCTGGTTTTGCCATTTTGTTGCGTCGTTAGCGCTACAGAATTTGAAAGGACAATCTTCCCTTTAGTGGCAGCAAGTTCCTATTGAATTTAAAGGTTAGGGTTAGCGCAATTCACTGAAATCGACTGGTCCAGTTAGTACTCACGTCAAATAACAATCTCGATTCATAGATCATCCTTCGTAAATCTATCGTTGAAGATCAAGTAAAATACGCACGTAGAAGATGCAGATAAGGAAATGTTTATCAGCACGGAAAATGGCAACGGTAGGATGACATTGGTATCCGTTCGTGTCAGCGTTCACTTTTCACGAATCCACTTGGAAGAACCAAGGATCTTTGTTTCTCTTCGCTGTAGGTGGAATATTAGAGGATCGTACGCTGCCTTGTCTTAGATTGATAAATGATTAATTTCAGTGGGATGTCAACTCATCTAGAAACATATTATGTCTACAGTTCAAGATTTGTTGTGTTTTACAGCTTATCAACTATTGTATGTTATCTCATGCCAGATCCTGTTTATACGTCTGTTTTAGAAATATGAATCATTTGTTGTTAAATGTTTAAACGAGGCAGTTTGCTCTGTTAAATTAACAAATTGCTTTCAATTGAATTCATAATTATTCAATGGTTAACATACAGTTAAATTATTTAAAGTATAAAAAAGATTAAATATTTCTATTCGACCTATTGGTGGGAACAAAACATGTACATTTCCCAGTCGGCTGGGGCTGTAGAATACACCGACGGCACCTCTGCAGAGGGGTTAGACCCCCCCCACTAACGAGTGTCCTTGATATGACACTAAACAATCTGATGGTGAGGTTCCAGCAGTACTGGAGCTTTGGGGTATGTCGAGTACCCTTTTATTGCCATCGCTCACAGGTCCACTCTGGCCCGGAATGGTAGCACCTGATAGGGCCCTATCTATGAGTCAAATATAACTAATAGCATACTTATGCTAAAATGAATTGGGTAAACTGAATAGCTTGAAATAGAAATGTTTTTGACAATTAAACTCTACTTACATTTAAACTGCGTGCTTATGCTTAACTGAATTATTTGAAATAGAACTGTTTTTCGACATTAAAACTGTATTTAAACTTAACTAAATTATTACATATAACTGCTTGAATAGTTTGAAATGGAAATGTTTTTGACAATTTTTAAATAGAACAGATTATTTACATAAAAATAGATGTGGCGTTAAATAACCTACAAAGGTTGAAATGCCATAAAACCCAACAATCCAAACCATACAACATGTACAAATCATGTCAGAGTGAACCTGGGAGTAATGAAAATGAAAGTGTACACAACATTTCCCAAAGCTCCAGAACTGGAGCTTCACCATCGAATGAATTAATGTTCTATTCAAGGTACTCATTCGCGATGTGGAATTTTACCTCTCTGCTGAGATGCGGTCGGTGTATTCTACAGTCCCAGCCGACTATAGCTCTAGCAGGTTAAGGAATCGCATTCGTTGTAAATTCTCATTTACATTTACCTTTTTGGGAATGTCAGGTGTCAAGTGATGAAATTAGCCTTGTTAAGCATATATTAATTGGAGAGAAAACCTGTAAATGGTCTGTAGGGTATGCAGTCAGCGTCTTTAAGACCCCCTTCCCCGTATACGGGTCGTCTCTAGTTTTAGAAAACCACCAGTCTAGGAGAAGGATAAGAGAATTCAAACATCAGTAGCCGTAGCCCCAAACGCAGTTCGACCCCCTTCTGATAAGTATGGTGCGTAGACAAATTATTTCAATCCAGGTAATAAATTAAAAACACAAATATTTTTTTACGATGATTTCATCAAGTTTTTAAGTTAGAGATTTTTTTTAAAGACGGGAAAAATAGACATACTCATTTCCCTCTAATTTTGGATAAGGATTTCGATCGAAAATTAGTGATTGAATTAATTTTCTTGAAAATGGCTGAAGCTAGTCGAAATTGCCGAAAACAGAGTCTTAAGGTCAAATTTCGTCTAAGTTTCTTCATTAATTATTATATTCTCAAGAGCCAGTACTTGAACGTTGAATGCAAAAATCAAAATACACAAATGTAAGGCCTTAATCAAATCCCCAAAACTCACTTGTATTTGCTTTAAAACTGAACTAGTTCAGATTTTAAAATTTAGTCCGGATTTTAAAATTTAGATATACTTTACATTTTAGAGACAAAATATTCTTAATAAAATGTATTGATCAAAATTTACGCAACGAAAGTGTATTACACAAAATCTATTGATAAATGGAGAACAGCTGGTTTTATTCAGTTTTCTGTCTTCTAAATTCAATCCTTTCTTCCTTACTATGTATACATAGCTTAGGTTATCACATATTGCACCGCTGGATAAACAAGGAAAAACTCGTAGATATATAAACATATACTTTATATTTTTATTCTTTGACGGTGACGTATGTGAAGTAGGAATACAGTCAGAGAGAGTTCACACATATCTTTCTGTTATGAAATAGCCGAGGGATTTCGGTTCATGCCTTTGAGTTTAGTTAGGCTGAGAACCTTTCGGCTCAGCACATGGGTTGGTTGGGTGTAAGATTGAAGCAGGTGTTAACGCAGGTGCGCGCGAGCGGATGGAGGTGTCACTCAGATGTCATAACAGTCCGAGACGATACTGGGTGACAAGGTGCGGGTGACGTCACGCACCGGAAGCAGGCGGAAGTTTGTGTGAGAATTTGAAGAAAATAAGAGTCAGGTTTTGGACGCCGAACGAGAAGGATCGATTTTGGAGCTCGCAGGCGCGAGGCGAACTTGCGCCCTATGGGGGGCCGCTCGAGTTGGGGGCCAAATGAATAAGACAGCATAGAAGATTGTGTCTCTCATCCTTACGTCGAAACCTTTAACTCAAAGTTAATAAAAAGGTTTCGTACCTGAACAAGAAGTAGTTACGTGTTTTGAGATTCCAGTTCTTTATATGTTCTGTAGTAATGAACATTACATGTCTATTTCGCACATGGCCATATTTGTGTATATGGCTACGCAACATTTCTTCTGTGTATATTAGAACGACCGCGAGAGAACACACATGACATGTTTGCTTGAGTGACCTGCAGGTCTCTCCCTTCACATGAGCCACCAGTGGATCTCTGTCTTAAGTCCAAAATTACAAACCTTTTATTGTATTTTCAAGTCCCATACGGAAGTATGAACATCCTCTTCGCCTCACGTATTTTTCTGTTTATTGCTGGTTATCAGAACTTCCGTTTCTTTCCCGTTTTATATTGATCTTATCTGCGAATGGAAATATCTGTTACTCTATCCATAGGCAATAAATTATTTTCTTCACCATCCTCCTTTATCTTTTCGTTCCTGTGACCCACTTTGTTGATGTTATCTTGTGACAGCATTGAATCTACTAAGTTCATCGTCGCCAGCTAAACTAGTATATCACAGGATGAGAAGAGAAGAAACCATACCTCTCTTATGAGCATTAGTGCGAAATAAACTGTAAACACCCTCGTCCTGGATTTGAACTCTGGTCGACGATTCCTTTACTCTAAGCAAGCCTCTTCTATAATAGGTAACAACGTTATTGTTCAATGTTGAATAGAATGTAATGAGAAGCCAACAAATTAGTACGCATGCGCATACATGACATACAGAGATAAATATTTCCGGTCGAGTGACGATGAAAGTACCCGTTCCAACCTAATGCAAAACAACAATGATGTGTGTATTCGGTAAAACAACGTACTTTAAGTAACTTGAGACTAAGGGAGGCTGAATGAATATCAACTGTGAATTACAGAAGATGTCAGGATCAAATTTTACTTCAAGACATTGGGGGATAACACAGTTTTGGTAACCCGCTGTGAGCTACCGAAACTGTGTTCTCACCCCTGGTTAGCGGATGATGAGGGCAGGGTATCGCTGGTGCTTTCACACGTTATATGATGAAAAAGAAATAACTTTTAGACATTGGATAAACGACTAAAGTTTCATATTTTTATACAGCTGAAATCCCAGCGAAATTTCAAAAGTTTTTCATTTTCAAAAAACCCGTTTCGCCGAAGGTCTACTGCTGACGAACGAGGATTAACCTTGAATGTTTGTCATCGTCTTTGGGTAGCTTAACTTGCGCTGAAAGAAGGAGTGAAAAGTCATAAGGGAGATAAGACCTGTACGCTAAAAAGAAAAAAGGAACCTTTCATTCGAGGTTGTCATATACTCAGCTGCTGCTGCTGCTTTGTGACCGTCGGTATCTCTGAAGGCTGCTTAACCATCTTTTAACGCCTCTTTGAAATAGCTGCAACTAGGATTCATTTTCTTTTGATAGACTTCTTACATACAGCCAAACGGACACAGAAATTGACTTGCTTGAATGTCGTGTTATGGACACTTCTTGGTTGGAAAATATATTATTACCTTTTATATTTTTCTCACGTTCGTTCCAGAAATTGATGTGGGGTGTCGATGGGATTTCAGTGGGTATTTGCCATTTGAATAATGGCTGTCGAAGAGAATACTCCCGGTCGGTTTATCAATTGGTATTCCGAATTGAAATGTTGAGAATATATCCTTAATTTTGATTCTTGTTTATTTCAAGTTAAAATATCACACTCTATGATCGGTATAAAATTTTAATAACAGAAAAGGAAAAATTAAAAAATGGCATATTTAATTAATTCAACAATTATCTAAAAAGTTCAGTTTTAATCAAGATAGAAATATCAGTAAAAAGTAATATTTATTCAAAGATCATAAGTGAATTATTTCTAATTATAAAATTAATCGAAATAAAATATAAACAAGCTAATCTTCCTTGATATGTAGAACGTTTGATTGGAAATTGGTTGTTAAATCATTACAGTTGAACGTGTTTATAAATTTAAAACATGAGGCTTCTAACCTATGGTTGTTTCTTTTAGAAGAAAAATATTCTTAAATATGATAACATTTAAATGAATTTGACTAAAATGGTGAACTAATATTTGGTTCAACTATTTTTTCTTCCTGTATAGTTTTCATGGAACAATGTATTGGGTATAAAACTTAATTATATGTCCATTAAGGGGTAATAATCCTCTTCAACCGGCTGAGTTAAAGTTTTGTTTTCTGAGATATTTTTAGTTTTTATTTCTTTTTCTTGGCAAGGAATACATTTTGTTTTAATTCAGAAAACATACCGATTACGAAATAAACTGAGTGGCTAAGGTTCTCCAGGTAACAGAAAAGAGACGGTATTTCTCCGGCTTCCCATCAAACCAGAGTATAGCACAAGGCCGTTTTATTGAGGAGACCGCACACGAAACGAAACTGATGTGCAGCACGTGCAAAAATTACTTGATCTCTTCGGAACGCCTCAGACACCGAGCAATGAACTTCGTCGTGAAAGCTGCAAATACCTCGGTATGAGCAATTCAATAAGGACAAATGTAACCACCCGGCACCCTACCCAAAGGCAAGAGAAAAGAGAGCTCCTTGGCGATAAACCTTTCAAGATTTTCTACGTCTCCACCATCCGAAACATTCTACGAGATATGATTGATCTACATAAAAGGTTTTTCATAACCTGGTGGTTGTGAGTTCAATTCCCGAGCTGGGTAGCGAATTTCACCTTTTTCTTGCAGACACAGCTGATATCTTTTTGGTCAACGGGGGCGTGTACCCTTGTCAGCGGCCGTGAGCAGTTGACTTTGTACTTTGCTTCCACTACTCAAGGCATCATTCTCAAAATTAAATTACAAATACAATAATTTGGACTGCCCTTGTGATCACCATATTTGTGAAATTCGAACTGGTATCACCCGTGCCAGCCAATGAATTGCCGAAGAATATAACTATCCAATTAACAAGAAAATTTCAGTCATGAGCTGAAAAAAGATTTTCTATTTATTTTTACCAATGTAAGATATTTTCTCTCTAACAAAAGAAAAAAAAAAAGCTGTCCAAATTCCAGGAAATAGGTTAATTTTATTTCATACCTATATTACAAGCAGTAAAGACAACTTGAAATTTCAAATATTTTCAGAAAGTCATTCTTCCACTTGCAAAAATGGACGAATGACTTTTAAAACAAGCATAGTAATATTGGATAGATACTGTATATAATTTGCATATGAAGAAATATATATATATATATATATATAAAACGGAGGGTATATTACTATTATTATATGCTATCAGTATGGAGGGCACCTCTGGTGGTGTAACGGTTAGCAAGCTAGACTAGCAGACCTACACGAGTGAGTTCGAGTCTCATTGGGCGCCCCGTTCATTCGGCCTTGTGCCACATCAAAGCAAAGCGCTTTGTAAATTACATATGCTATCAGTATGGGCACCTCTGGTGGTGTAACGGTTAGCAAGCTAGACTAGCAAACCTACACGAGTGAGTTCGAGTCTCATTGGGTACCCCATTCATTCGGCCTTGTGCCACATCGAAGCAAAGAGCTTCGTAAATTATTAGGGCACTTCTGGTGGTGTAACGGTTAACAAGCTAGACTAGCAGACCTACACGAGTGAGTTCGAGTCTCATTGGGCGCCCCATTCATTCGGCCTTGTGCCACATCGAAGCAAAGAGCTTTGTAAATTACTATATGCTATCAGTATAAAAGAAGCATATACAAAAATGGATAAAACTCGGTTAAACGTACCGAGAGCCTGTAAGTGAATTGGGCTCATTTTATTTTAGTTTTTCAGTTTTAATTTTCCCCTCCCTCCCCAAAACGGAGAAATAAATTCTGGGTAGATAGGAGAGCGTGTTCGGGAATTTTTTTTTTCACCTCTCGCATCAATATTTAGACCGGTTAACTCGTTTCCTATGCCCTGTTAGCTTGTAGTGGGGGATTAATTTTTTTAAACACATGTTTCCACCATTTTCTCATCATCGAAGATTTCTTTTTGCAAATAAAAGTTCAATCATTCTCTCCCGTCTCACAAATAAGTAAATATTGGATTGGTTTAGGATCTAAGAGTAACTGATGTATTTAAATGTAGTTTGCAGTCGTGAAATTAATTCATGAGGATTCTGCTTCAATATATATATATATTTCATTGTGTAACAAGCACACTAAGAAATATTATGCATAGACTATATATATACATACAACACTTGTTTCTAGGAAAAATACGGGGTTCATGATTGATAAATTTAAAGTTTTCTGGGAAAATATCATCCATATCACATTTAGAATTTATTCCGTTAAGTGATTCAATCAATGTAGAATTAATATAGCAATCGATATATAAACATTAAATATGACGCGCAAACACAACCCCAACATTGATAAGCTGATCGACATTGCACGAACGGCAATGCTATGCCTCTTTTACCAGCGCACAACAAAACAGACTGTCACTGGGGTTGTAGAGTAGATAGTTCTACATACAACTTTTTTCAAGGTATGAGATGTTAACTATTTGTAATAAGTTTAAGGATTATTGATCATAGTATCAAGTAGTTTTTACAAATGTGCCTGAATATATTTTTTCTGTATATAACGAGAGAAAATTGGAGGTGCTGCAGTTCTTGTGCCAATAGACCTACTGCTACTGGTAGTTTGAAAGATTTTTTTGAATAAAAGCGAAGTAATAATGAAAGAAGTAATACAACTTGCTTAAGGTTAATGAATAAAATCAGCTCTTTTTTTTAATATCTACATTATAAGCTTAAGTTCCACCTTAAAATAATCAAAACTTTTCAGAAAGTCCCTTTCTTCATTAAAAAGAAAATAACTGCGTGTTATACACAGTAAATATACGTTGATATTGTTTATGTATTATGTTAATTTGATTTTTCTATTTTTTAAATTTTTATTTATTTATTTATTTTTTACTTTATAGTTTATGCGTTTTTAGAAATAGTTTCTGTTCCATATCGATATAGAATAATAACTGGAAACTATAATATTTTTGAAGTCATAAATTTACGATGAAAAAAGTCACATAGCAGCTTGAAATAAGTTCAACAATACGGATTTATCTGCATTAAAAGTATTTTTTAAAATTCATGTTTACACACAGAAAAAAGCTGTTTTAGTTAAGAAAAAATATGCTGCATATCTGGCACTTGACAGTGTTGCATTCATATTTCTGATAGTTTTTCTAATAGAAAAAAAAAAAAACTCCCAAAAGTTTGCCAACGGCTGAAAATCGAAAAGAAGAAAAAATCTATCTTTTCCAAATCGCTGACTTTTCAAATAGTAAAATTTAATGGAAAGAATATTCTGTTTATCAGTCACCCAGTGCGTACTGCTGCTATCTTTTTATAACCTGAATAACTTTTCCAACTATCGCAGAGCTAGAAGAATTAAATGTAGAAACGACCTTACTGTGATTCGGTGACTTGTTAGGTAGTGATATAACTGTAAACAAATTCCCGTGGTTTCGACGTTCTCTCGTTATAGGGTATCAAATCCAACGAGTACAAAAGTCACCTAGCAATAATCTGTCGGAAAGATTCAAGTTGAATCCCATCCCGACGGCTGGGACTACAGAGGGGTAAGACTCCCCACCTCGAATGAGGTTACCTATTGGCCGTGGGTAGCGACCCGTTTTGCGTTAAGACAGGATCCTTGTGGTTGAGCAGTCATTGATCCGGTGACAGAGTGGTCAATGTCTTACAACACACGGCTTTGGCCCTTACTTGGTCTGAGGGGCAATCGGATAGGCCCGATCCGATCAATCGGCTGGTCATGTCAAGCCCTAGCACCTATATGTTTTATCCCGACCGTAATTTTTAATCTACACTTGCAGCAAGTTCCCAACCCTTATCTTGTCCAGTCGGCTGGGGCTGTAGAATACACTGACTGCTTCTCTGCAAAGGGGTAAGACCCCCACCAACGAAGTTTCCTGGATATGACACTAAATAATTTGATGTTGAGGTTCCAGTGATGCTGGAGCTTTGGCGAACGCGGAGTACGCATTCATTGCCATCGCTCCCAGGTCCACTCTGGCTGAGAGTGGTAGCACCTGAACGGTCCTATCTATGGGTTAAATAGAACTAAACCATGGTTAGAGTTTACGTTTTTTTTTACATTTAAACTGCATATTTATGCTAAACTGAATTGTTTAAAATAGAACTGTTTTGACATCTAAACTGAATTATCTGAAATAATTCTGTTTTGACATTAACTCAATGTATTGCCCTGTCGGCTGGGGCTGTAGAATTCACCGACCGCACCTCTGCAGCGGGGTAAGACCCTCCCCAATGAGTGTCCTTGATATGACACTAAACAATCTGATTGTGAGGTTCCAGTGATGCTGGAGCTTTGGAGAATACGGAGGACCCCTTTATTACCATTGTACCCGGAATGGAAGTATCTGATTGGCCCCTATCCATGGGTTGAATAGAACTAAACTGCATACTTATGCTAAACTGAATTAGAACTGTTTGACGAAACAGAATAGCTTAAAATAGAAAAGTTTTTGACAATTAAACTATGTAATTTCATTTAAACTGCGTACTTTTGTTAAACTGAATTATTTGAAATGAAACTGTTTTTGTCATTGAAACTGTAATTACACTAAACTGAATTGCTTGATATAGAACCGTTTTAACTTGCAACTGTTTGTAAGCAAAATCTATACTTATACTGAAGTGGATTAGCTGAATTAGAACTGCTTGATTAAACTAAATAGCTTGAAATAGAAATGTTTTTGAAAATTAAACTGTGTACTTACGCTAAACTGAATTGTTTGAAATAGAACTGACTTTTTTTATAAAAATGGATTTAGCGTTAAATAACATACAAAGTTTGATATGCCATAAAACTTAACCAACCAACCAACCAATCCAGTTGAATAAAATCGAGTTGAATAATTTGGGTAAAATCCGGTGCGAATAGGCTTCAGTCGAATAGCCATAAAAGGAGGAAGTAGCAATTGCAGGATATTTATAATCTAATAAATAATATTTTACAGGGCACTGATTAGTTATGTAACCCCTCCAAAAAACAAAAAAAAAAATCATAAGTGAGCCGGAAAATTCAATGAAGCGACTATTTTAGTTTATTTATTGGGCGCCATCGGTGGTGTAATGGTTAGAAAGCAAGTTGAGAAAAACTTTCATGAGTTAGTTCCCGTCTAATTAGGTAACCCATTCATACGGCCTTGTGCAACATATAAGCAAAATGTTAAGTAAATTACGACTATCTTTCATTTTTTTTTTCAAACCTGTTAAACTCCGCTTAAAAAATGACCTTGTGTCATATCCTGCCCGAGCAGAGGGGTTGGTAAATAGGATCTTTCATTTTTTTTTTTTTGTTTTTCATATACACCTGGTTTTACTTTTATCGGCCATCAACTCAATTAATCTATTCTTCATATTTTTCGACAACATAAAGAGAAAACATCTTCGAAAGATTTTTACACAGTCGCAAGTTTCGAATTTTTAGTGCGGAAATTTTGCTTTTGGTAACAATTATAAAAACTACGAAAGATTGGAAAAAAAAAAAAGAAAATTTTTACGAATAATTCAAGATCGAATTTTTCAAAGTTTCTACTCTGTTATATGCATTCGTCTGTATCAAAGTTTTTGCTCTATTTCAAACCTGCAAGTTCATGGTGCGAATATCACGTGAAAAAAAAGAAAAGAAAAGAGTTCAACGTACCCACTGTAGTTGATGGTCACGTGGTAACTGGTACAGTGATCCTTTGCTCATTACATCACTCCGTTTTTGAATTAAGAATTTTACAGAGGAACATGCAAGGTAGTCTAATTCTGAAACTGATGTTTGACGATTCTAAATAATGCGGTAACGCCACGCAAACAATTAAAAATATTTGTTGTGCGAAGGTTACGGTTCAGTTGTTCACATTAGTTACCAGATAATTGCGAATATTTTGATGAAAGCTGTTAGTCCTAAAACAGTAGATTATGAGGTCGTGTTTGAATGTATCGAGATAGATTCGCTGAGTAGCACCAATAGAGTATCAGGTGAGCGTGGCATCTCATAATACAGTGTTGTTCATTATCTTCACACCATTCGCAAAAGAATCTGAAACAAATTGAGCATCAAGTTATCAAAATATGGTAAAACGTTTGATTTACCCGAGTGTTATGGAATATCAATCACAAGGAATGTAATATTTTGTCCTTTTTATGTAAATCTATAAAAAAAAGGTCAGTTATTAAAATAAAAAAAAATTGTACGGTCGAAGCACTGCACTTATATATATATATATATATATATATATATATATATGTGTGTGTGTGTGTGTGTGTGTGTGTGTGTGTGTGTGTGCTGAAAAGATAGATTTGTAGTGAATCTGAGAGTATGATAGAAATATGTGGACAATTTGGATAAATCAATCACTTAACTCAAAGTTAGATGTGTGATATTTCGTTTGGCTTTATTTCACCTGAAACTTCTTCAGATCGAGACTGTCTTCTGATTTTTTTTTAATTTAAAAGCATGTAAGGAGAAATGATAAGATGACGGAGGGGTATGATTGTAGGAGGAAAGCTGGGAGTGATTTAAAGTCAAATGTATCAGCTTTCATTAAAGATTTTTTGTTTTGAAAGTGGAGATAGATTTTAAGGAGCTGATAAGAAAAAAGTTGGAAGGGGCTTGAGTGAAAGAGGTTTTGGTATATCTTGTTTCATGGGAAGATATTGACTATAATGTGACGTCTCGGAAAATTGTCTATATTGTGGTGTCTTGGTTGTAAGGTGAGGTGAGGAAGGGCTAAGAGGTAAACTGTTAAAGAAAAGCAGTCTGAAAGGTGGTACAGAGTGAAAAAATGTTTTTTGGTGGTTATTTTTTGTTCTTTATTGTTCCGTTTTCTCTTTTGAATTGGTTTTCGGTTAGTATGATGATCAGTCGGTATGGTGAGATTTAGTAAAAACCTGGACGTAGTTTTTTTATGGTTTGTTTAGGAAATAAACGCAAATTCTAGTAGTCTGCGGGATTTTTGCAATGTATTGGTTTGATTAGATTGACTTGGGAAAAATTGCATTTGAGCTCTAACATGTGAGAGGAACGGGCGTTTCGATCGTCATTTGTTTTGTCTTCGTAAATTATTTTTCTAGATTGCATTGGGTTTCGCCGATGTAATGTTTGTTGTAATCTATGCATAGGATGGAGTATATTCCTGTGTGAGAGGTGGTTTCGTTGTTGGTCCATACTCGGAACAATCAGCCTCTCACACGTCAAAAACTCCGGAGATTTACTTTATAAAATCTAGGACATAAACATACAAAACGAAACTATGAACAGTTTAGACATAACTTCTCTCTACACAAACATACCCATCAAGGTGCCTCAACCTTCTGGCTACTCATTTTAGAAAAATTAATTTCGTCTCATCACTACCCATAAACACCCTAGCCAACATTTGCAAACCCATAACAAACATGACCTACTTCAAATTTAACAACAAATTCTGCAAGCAAAAATATGGCCTCTCCATGAGAAATCCACTCAGCGGAATATTAGTCGGTCTATTTCTAGAATTTTTAGAATGCTACCCTTTTATATACAGACTACCAAGGAACACCAGGTATATCAACGATATATTTATTTTCCTACCCCAAAATATCAAAATTGAAATGAATACAGAAAAACTAAACATTGTTGAATCCTCCTTCAACTTCCCTGATCAAAAAGAGTCTGATAACCTCATACCCTCCCTAGACATCCAAATTATTAAATCTGAAAACAGTTTAGCTTTTAAACCAACAAAAACGATTACATACATTTCTGCTCCCATCTCCACAAAAAAATCAAAACAGACCTTATAATAAATAAATCCTACAGTATGAAGGAAATAGAAAAAGTAAGTATTCCAAATATGATGACTTTATTATGATGGCAAAGTCAATGTTAAAACGTTTCGGCTTTATTAAGCCTTCATCAGGACTTTATGATGGAGAAAAATTGTTACTTGAATATTCTAGTCACACACACACACACACACACACACACACACACATATATATATATATATATATATATATGCATACAAGTACCCTTAGATTTATCATTATTTGGATAATAATTGTTACTTGAATGTTTTCCTTAAAATAACGGAATAAGAGAAAGTATATACAGTGAAAGAACTCATGACCGTTCAATCAACGTTTTTTGGAAAACTATTACGTGATTGGCACAGGCAAAAATGTTGAAAATGCGTCGGATTTTATAGAGATACAATATTTGAAAGATGATAAAAGTCTTAATTTGGAATACTTTCTTTTTCTATTTTCTTATATATATATATATATATATATATATATATATATATATATATATATATATATATACTAGGGTAGGTCATGTGTACTACTCGGCTGCAGCTTCAAAGCAACCAAAATTTATAGAAGATTATAGCAATTTATTTGCTTTATTGTTAAAATTACCGTAAAGGCACTCTTAAATTGATAGTAGAGGCAACTATGATGCACCTCTTGAAGCTAGTTTTCTGGGACTTCTTTGATTCAGTGCTTATTCTAGTTCCAGTCCATCGAGATGAAGAACTACTTCTCTGATGCCGCAACCTCTTCTTGCTTTTTGGAATGTCACGGGTCAAAGAAAAGAGCCATGGATCCGAAAAAAGTCATAAGCTATGAGGGGGGAAAAATCTGATCGATTCTCTCGAGAGCCTGAAATCTATTCCAGAAACCAGCACAGCAAAACATTTGACTATTCATATATATATATATATATATATATATATATATATATATATATATATATATGTGTGTGTGTGTGTGTGTGTAAACAAGTAGCCTTAGATTTATTATTTATTTGGATAATAATTCCTTGTAAAGGTTGATAGTCATTGCCTCTTGCAGGAGTAAGCCATTAGCATATGTAGAAATACTTTTTCTGACACGATCTACATCATCCTGGATTTGAGACGAACCTCTTAAGAGAAGTAAGTTGGCAACCGTGGTCGAGGGTGACCAGAACGCTCTCTTTTAAATAGCTACTACACCGAATTGGGGAGGGCGCTACTCTTTTCCCAGAATTGCTCCACTTCACCCTTGAAACGTACCTTATTTTGCTGAGTGTTAAGCAAATAGATATCAAGTACAATTTTAAAAGTCTTTCCAATGACGTCACCTGGGATTGAACTCAGATCTCCCTGATCATTGACGAACACTCTCGAGAAACCGGAGTTCAATCTTTGGTCGACTCATACCAAAGACTCAAAAAGTGGTACTTGATACCTGCTTGCTTAGCACTCAGCAATATAAGGTACGTTTCAAGGGTAAAGTGGAGCTATCCAAGGAATGGAGTAGCGCCCTCTCCTCCACCTCTGTGTCGTAGCTAACAGAAAGGGAGCCTTCGGGTAGTCCTTGACTACGGTCGCCAACTTTACTTAAGAGAAGTAATAAGCAAAAAATGAGAATATAACAAAAGCAAGGTTATGTGATGTCACTTTTTCACAGTAAACCTACATAGGAAAATAAACAAATGTGTTCTAATAGCAGGAAATATCGACATATCATTTATTGTATCCCGGAAAACTGTTTGAATCGTAAGTATAATAAAAATAGGTGGGCGAAATATCCAAATTTTGATGGGAATGCCACGGTCTTGTGTGTTTTGATAAAAAAAATTCCTTAAAATTGAGCCATTTCTTTCTGACAGATACTTTTTAAGTAGATATATGTTTTCGATTGAACTTTCGTGTCGAAATAATAATTGGGTGTTATCTGATGATTGCTTCATTAAATGTAATGGATAGATAAGATTTTATTGTAAAAATAGTCGTAGAGAAAGAGGGTCAGAGAAAAGAGTGGGGTGCAGAAGAGTTAGAGGAGAGATGTCTAGTTCCATAGAAGTCTGATTATCGAAAATGTCAGAGGATCAAAAACTCCAGAAATTAGGAAAATTCGCAAAGAAAACAAAATATTCCTTAATAACAAGTGAATCGAAATTTTACCTTTCATAACAAATTTCCAAAAAAGAAAAGAAATAAATGACGCGGACCAATTGTTTAAAGAAATTATTGTTGCATCATTAATTTGTTTTTTTTTCCATCAAAGTCATCGACAACAAAATTATTATTTGCTTGCTTCCTCTACCATCATTCATCAATCTCTTTCACAATAAAACAGAAGTGTGTATATCATCGTCATCATGTAATGCTAATAGCAGCGATCTCCCAGACCCTCTCTCGCCATTCATCCCTATCGTCTATCTCTCTAGGCAGGTCTTCCAGGCTGCATCTCATATCCGCTCAGAGCTACTGCGGATAGATTAGAGCTAGCCGTCAAACCTTTGCTCGTCCGTGCGAAGGGGTCCACAGGTGTGCATCGTTTGTCAGTTCTGCCGTACTTCTCCATCATATTTGGTTCGTCTAATTTGGATGGTTTTCGTGTTGGATGTTTGGTTGCCGTACAGCTACTGTTTTGAGGGGTGTTACCTCATGGACTATTCACTACACCTCGCATCATTTTTGTGTAATTGCTACCAAGCTTTTAATCCATACACTTTGTCATCGTCCGCGGTGCATCCATATAGCAGTATTAACACGACGGCTGCTAGGTTAAAATCTGCGTTTTATTTTATCGGACATGTCTGACTTTCATATGACCGATAGTCTACCAATGGCTGTCCATGCCTTTGTTAGTCGCGTATTGATGACATTCTCGGTTGATGAGACGCTGCTTCCATGATAGGTGAACTTGTCCAAGTGTTTTAGAGAACCTCCATTTAGTGTGGAGATGCCACCTCTTTGATTAAAGCACATGTATTCCGTCTTGTCTATGTTGACATGGAGGCCTATGCCACCTGTTACCCGTTCCAGACTATGTAGCAGGGATTCGGTTTGGGCGGTTGTATTTGCCAGAAGCGCTATGCCATCAGCATAGTCCGCGTCCGTAATAGTTTGTGCGAGGTATCTTCTGCTTCTTTTCTTTGCCAGCTTGAAACCGTTTTCTTTCATTAAGTCTATAGACGCTATAAACACCTAGCCTAGGCAGATGATAAACAGGTATGGGGCTAATGTATCTCCTTGCAGCACACCTGCGACAATGTCGAAGTAGTCTATGTCTTCATCCGGTAGCGGACTTTTACTTTCGTGATTTTATGTAGCATCATTATGGCTGCGACGGTTTCTTTGGAGAGGCCGTAGGCGAGAAGTATTTGCACTATCTTCCCTCTGTGTATAGAGTCAAATATATTGGAAAAATCTAATAATGTTGTTGCTACGTGGTTTTTTGCACGAACACCTTCCAGAATTCGACAGAGAGTCAAAATGTGTGATGTTGTGGATCGATTCTCCGAAAGCCCTTTTGGTTCTTCCTAAGTATTTTCTCTATTTTTGGTTGTATGTGATTGCGGAGCAGAGCATTGTAGATATTGACCGCTATGAATATAAAGGTGATACCTCGGTAGTTCTTGGCTATTCAGAGATCACCCTTCTTAGGGAAAGGGAAAGTACATCCCTTTGTCCATCTGTCTATTGTGTTCTGGTTATATACGGCGTATATATGCTGTCAAATGACCTTGTCTTCCATAGTTCTGGGGGTATTTCTTCAAGCCCTGCTGCTTTCCTAGTTTTAAATTTTCTTAGAACTAAGTTGAGTTCTTCTTGCGTTAACTGTCCTTTTTGATGTCTAGTAAATTACTAATAATTTTTGTGATTGGTTCATTCGTAACTTTCGGAGGTTTTTCCGAGTAAATTCTCGAAATGTTGTTTCCACAGGTGTATTTGTTCTTCTTGGTTGTCAGTATTCAGTTTAGCTATGGCAGTATTCTTCCTTCTGCTCACTTCATTTACCGTCTGCCATGTAATCCTAGATTGTCTATCTTCAACCGAGTCTCTAATCTTATTGATCTGAATTTGGATGTATTCTGTTTGTTCTTTTTGGTATACGTTAGTTCATTTTGTGCTTTCTTAAGTTTCAGAGCATTGATATTGGTTGGTTTCCTCCTATTGCATAGGGATTCGGTGTTAACGTCAACACGCTTTTTTCTAACCGCTAACGTATCCCATGGGTCTGTAGGTTTAGCTATTAGTTTAGTTGCTATGCACTCTGCTGCTGCTTCTGTGTGGGCATTGATGAAGTTCTTATATTCATCATTCGGAGAAGGTGTTTCTAATATTTCCTGATGCGCATCGAATTTTTTTCCTAGTGTTAACGTATGTTTATCGCTAGTATCCCTATTGTTAAGCAGGAACTAGTCATAGTGTACGGTTGTTGTTGTTGTTGTTCAGGCCGCACTCCTTTATAGGCAGAGTCGTATCTTTTCCATTACAATTCGGTGATCGGAGGACACACCCTCGACAGAGGAATATGCCACGCAATTAATTGCACTATTATTCCATTTCTTATTCATGAGGATGTAATCTATGAATGCTTTAGTGTTATTCGTGTTGGTGTAGGTGTAAAGTTTTCCCTTTCTTTTCAAAAATTTATTATTAACGCATGTTAATCTATTTTCTAATGTGAAATCTGTTAGAAGTTTCCCATTTCTGTTTGAAAAGTTGTATAAGCTGAATTTGTTGTTTACATTTTTACCTATTTGGGTATTCATGTCTCTTCCGATGATGAAAACGTTGTGTTTGTTGACGCAACGAACAAGAGAGAATACCTCGTTATTGTTTTGTGCTGTAGTGAGTGGATATTTAGTTTCTCTCTTTATATTTTCCTTTTCTTTGGCATGTCCATGGTTTCTTGTGAGCAATATTACTCGTTTGTCACTTGAAATATCCACACATTTGTTTTTTCGTCCCATTTTCGTTGTTTATTTTGTAATTATCTTTTTTTTACACCAGCGTTAGCTGATAGTTTCTCACTGGAATTTAAATGGCTGCATGTCTCCTCAAATCACCAGCACTTTTCTCAATATTCTGGCCAATCTTAACAATGCTGTAGTCTTGATGGTCTCTACATGTCATCTGATTTCCAAGTCTTCCAGTCCGTTTACCAATCCTTTGAGGGTTGTCCCTAGTGCATCAGCCACAACTGGGATCTTTGTCACTTTCCTTCATTTTCAGCAGTGTTTTTAGTTCCCTAGCCAGTTCTAGGTGCTTATATCTTTTTTCGTTTTTTTTATTCATTTATTTTGACTCTGTGGTCTGCCGGGACTGTAAAGTCCTCTATTCGGTTGGTTAACTTTTTTTCTGGAGTATCACAAGGTCTGGTATTATTATTATCATTATTATTAATTCAGGCGAGTTATTCACATCAGATTAAACTGATAAGTTTTCAGTGAAGTTTGATTGAAAACAGCAGGTTTTCTTGTGTCTCTGGGTTTCTCAAGTTTATATCAAGAATTCTGAAGTGTGTAGGAGTAGATGATTTCGATTTTACTTCTGATTTTCAATTTCTCCATACTTTTTTCTCAGACTTTGGCGACCATTCCAAGTGCACCAACTGCAATTTCATCTTCCCATTTCCCATTTTTTTCAGCTTTCTGGCAAGTTTTAGGTATCCGTCAATATTTTTGCTTTCTTTAATTTTTGCTCTATGTTATGCTGAAACGGCAAATTCTATTTGTTATTTCTTCTTGTAAATTAACATAAGGTAAGGTCTTCTGGTTGGTATTGCGTGATCTGCATCTATTTCTTTTATGTTTGCTTTGTGCTCGGGACGGCAACTTCCACTATTTTGAAAGTTCTCTTTTGTTTTTTTGTTGACTTGAGCTGGTCGTCTGGACGAGATTTGGTGATCTGTTTGTATCTCAAAATCCTCCAAAATTTGTTTGTCTCATTTTCCAGGATGGATTCTGATTTGTGCATATACCATTGTTCGTATTATCGAATTTAAATTTCTTGCACAATTCCTGGTGGTTCATCTTCTCAACCCAATCATATCTACTCTTAGACTCTTTTTGTGCTATTATTATTATTAGTAGTAGTAGTAATATTTGGTAGGAGTGATAGCGGCTCATGTTACTAGTCGAACATGATTCTGACTTTTTATTAACATTAGTATGTAAAGAAAAGCTTTTCCATCACGCACGAAGTGTGCGTGCACAAATGTTCAGCGACAGAGGTGAACCGCTAGACTGCTTACTCAGGTGCTTTGTTTAAAGTAGGAAAGTCTTCTCTACGATAAGACTTACTTTTTTCATAGATAAGCAAATTAGGGAAGAATGGAACACAAGAGTTCATTATATTCTCTGAACATCTCGTTTTAAATTCTTTTTTTTTTCTTTTTCCAAGACCTGTTAGATAAAGAACGCTAAAGAACTCAGTTTCCCTATTCGCAGATAAAAGAAGGGAAGTATTAATGTCTTTTCAATTCCATTAGAACAAAATGAATCACCAACAACCTTGTTCAGGATTTTTAACTCGGTGTGTTGGTTCTTTAAGCATCACTAAATTAAGGTTTATTTCATTATAAAAAGCTCTCCTGCGTTGAACGATGGACGAGTACCCCCAACAAATCAGTTCCAGATGTGATTTGTTCTACAAAGGTAATTTTCTTTAAAGTGATGAACGCTTGTGAAGGACCAGCTACAATTTTTGGATGGGTTGGATTGCACAAGAATGGTATTCCAGTAAACAACAGATTCATTCTTCAGGTTCTGAATTCGAAGTGATTCTTTCCATTATAGTTACCTTACTATTCATCCAACCATACGTCCATACATGCAGAACCTTTTTAGTAATATATAGATTTACAGATATCGTTGAAATGTGATGGTTCTCCTAGATCTGATTTTGAGATGAGGAAATGGGAATAATTCTATCACTTTTGTTTTGTTATCTCAAGTTGAACAGGTGCAACAAAAGGAAGTAGATTTTTATCCAGTTTTTTTTTTCGAAAGAAATATTTTCATTTATAGGTTCATGCTATCATTGAAGCTTAGATTTGTTATTTGATCCTTTTAAGAAAGTTGCAGTCTTGAAGTCGATGATTTTTTTGCAAGATAATTTATGTAACTTTAGTTTCATAACTTACTGCAAAAATATGATATATGCAACATTGAAGCAGATCTTCTAAGGATATACCCTGCTTATTCCCATTCATACCATCATTTATATATATATATATATATATATATAGTATTGAAATTTTGGGTATTTTAAACTTTTAAGGAAGTGCTTCATATATTTAAATTAGTCATCTAGGTATTGTAGACTACATATTCTAAGTGCACATAAATAAAAACCAATTAATTTTGTTGTGAGGATGAGAGTAAAAGTGTATATAATCATTTTTGTTTGTAGGTTTGCGGTTGACTTTAAAAGTAAATCTATTTGGATTAAATTGGTAAGATGTGTAATAAAGGTATAGTATTGTTTGATTCTTTTACATTGGTAAAATTTCACCGACAAGATTTCCCGACATATTAATCAGATGATTAAAAAATTTAACCACACTCACACAAACAAACTATCTGGCAAAGTTTTGCACCTTTTGGCAAAAAGCAAATGGAAATACATTGGATGCCCTGAAATTGTTCGGAATTTAACAGACGTTCAGTTTTCCACCGCTGAAATAGAAGCTTTCGGCTTTGGACAAAAATTTGCCACTGGTTTACTCTAAAACATCACTACTAATATAATCCTCCTCAACAACAGGAATAGCAATACCGATTTTTTCAGAGGTTTTATCCAAAGAATTAATCTCAAATCTGTCTCTCAACCAGATGATTCATCCCTTCCTAAAAGATATTAACTGGTACTTTTTAAACAATCTCAAAATCCCGGCCATTGGGATTTCTCCCGCGGATAAAAGTAAATGGCGTTGTAATTATGCACCAACATATTTATGTTAAAAAAATTAATTCCCTTTTGGCTGACACAAATACCTATGAATGATCTAAATTAATCAATATCAACAATGAAATTATTTCATTCAACAATTTTTTTAAAAAACTTCGTCTGAAACAAAACAAAAAAACTTGGGCTTCTCTCATTGGACACTCTATAGCCTACCCAAAATCCATAAACCAAACACCCCTTTACAACCCATTATCTCCAGCATTGGTAGTGCCATTCACAAAATAGCCCGCATGATACCTAAAATATTACCCCACCTCTATAAGGCACAATCAGCCCCTCACAAGCTATTATCTCTGGCTACTTAACAAAATGAAGGTTATTGATATACAAAACCAAACCATAAACAGCTTCCCTTTACATCAATATACCGATCAAAATGTCTCAACTTTCTCGCTGTTCATTTAAGAAAAATTAAATGCAACTCATCACTCCCCATAAAAACTCTGATCGATATCTGCTAACACACTAATAATATTACTAATATGATTTATTCTAAATTTAATGATAAATTCTATGAATAGAAATTTGGTCTCCCTATAGGAAACACACTTAATTGTGTGTTTAGCCTGTTTATTTTTAGAGATTTTAGAATCTGGTCCTTTTAACTAAAGAATACTCATTGTGCTACATATTCCAGATATATTGACTCATTTTCCTATTTCAAAACATTAAAATCGAAAATATCACAGTGAAATTAAACTAGGTTTAATGAAAAATAAATCAAACAATACCTATCCTTTCTTTGACATCCTACTAATTAAATCAATAATAAAATAAATGATTTAACTTTTAAAGTCTATCTTAAACCCACTAAAAAATAATTATATGTATTTTTACTCTCATAACAAAATTAAGAAAGGCCTCATAATTAGTTTTTATTTACGTGCACTTAGAATGTGTAGTTCAGAATACCTAGATGACGAATTTAGATATATCAAGCATTCCCTTAAAAGTTTTAAATACCCACACACACACACACACACACACACATATATATATATATATATATATATATATATATGGGAGATGTTTAATATTGCCAAACATGACATTATATATTTAAAGAAAGAGAAACAGATAGACACTCTGACAGAGAGAGAGAGAGAGAGAGAGAGAGAGAGAGAGAGAGAGAGAGGGAGAGAGAGAGAGAAATTTGATATAGTTTCTTTAATGGCATATTGACATTCGTGGATACATTCATGGTTACAGCCATCTCTTGCAGAACGACAGTTGTGGTCCCTTTTAACTCATAAATAATGGATAATTGGGTTAATACCTTTCGTAAGGGCATTAGTCAGAAAGTGAACACAATAGCGTGACTTGAACTTACTTACAACGATATCATAGTCTGCCACGTTAGCTAATTACCACGGAAACTTGCACTGATTGACAAGTAGATAGATCTAAGTACAAATAGCGTAGAAACAGAGTCAAATGCACTTATTGACCGTAAGTTAGTCACCAATGTGGTCAGTAGACCAAGAAGCTGTCTACATGGTGGGTATCCTTTTATTTTCGTTTCTGTGGGGCATTATGAGAAAAGTAATATTTTTCTGTTGATTTCTAAAAAAGGTACTTTACTTTGTGTCCATGGTTATAATATATTAATTTTGGCAATGTTTTTTTTTTTCCGGTTTTCACTCGAAGATATTTTTTCACTTCAATTTTCCGTGGTGGTTTTTACGGGAGTCTGAGAGAGATCACATCTTCTTCGGTCTCCGTTGGTTCAGTCGGCTGATACTGCAGAATGCACTTAGGGCAGAAAGGTTAAAACTCCACCAAAGAATGTGCTAGATATGACACTAAACAAGTTTGGGGGAATGTGGAGTACCCCTTTATTGCCATTGCTACCAGGTACAATCTGGCCCGGAATGGGAGCACCTGATAGGGTCCTATCTATGGATCAAATAGAACTAAACTGTGATAATGCTAAACTGAATTGTTTGAAATTGAACATTTAAACAGTGTACTTATGCTAAACTGAAATGTTTTTCATTTAACTGTGTCTAAATAAATGACTGATGTTTAACTAAATTGTTTGTGATACATAGCAATAATTGTAACCATTTTACCTTGTGGAATAAAAGGAATAGTTGAAAATAGAACTGTTTTGGGGCTTTGAACTGCGTACTTATGCTAAACTAAATTGTTTGAAATACAACTGTTTACACGTATAAAATAGGATTTGGCATTAAATAACCAACCAAGGTTGATAGGCAATAAATTCAAACAAAACCAAGCCAATTCGGACTCCGTGATTCTTTTAAATATACTTGCTGATTGTAATAGTACAATGGTCTGGAAGGTTTTGATCCCTCCACTGATGTATTGGTCCCAAATACTGTTTTAGTCCATGTGAGTTTTTCACGATAGCAATAGCTAGTGGGTTTTCTTTGAATTCTGAGTGGCAGCAAGTCTCCTAGAGTCTCCAGGACACTTCACAGTTTTTTTACTATTCTCAACTATGCTTAAAAAGAAATATATATAAATATATATATGTATATATATATATATATGAAATATATATATATATATATTTATATAAGATATATATATATATATATAAGACATATATATATATATATATAAGATATATATATATATATATTTATATATGAAATATATATATATATATTCATAATACACACACACACACACACACACACACACACACACACATATATATATATATATATATATATATATATATATATATATATATATATATATATCTTGTATAACCGTTTAAAATTTACCTCGCTGCTATTAGTTCCACGTGGATTAGAGGTAGAGTCTCGGATTGGCGTTTGAGTAAACCGGGTTTCGATCCGAGCTACGAGGAGCTAGAATGTCTCGCCACACTGATGAGTTCTGATAGAACGAAACAGATCTGTCTGTGGATGACTATATATATACATATGAAATATATATATAAGATATTTATATATATATATTTATATATGAAATATATATTTTTATAAAATACATATATATGAAATATATATATATATATATATATATATATATATATATATATATATATATATATATATGAATATATATAAGAAATATATATATATTTATAATATACCTATATATGAATTATATATATATATATATTTCACGGTAAAAAACCCTCTTCAGAAGTAAAACTTGGACAATCTTCTATTTGATTTAAACTAAAATCTATTTTCTCCGACGATAAATGTTATTTAGGAATATCAAGAGTAATTTTTGGTTGCATTATGTAATAATATCTAATTGCGAAAATGTGTTTTTTTTTTTTTTGTCTGTTTTTGAAAATAAACATTTATATTGAAGTAGAGCTACCAAATATGCAGTACATTAGTCGACCAAATTTTATCGATGCAAGAAATGAACAAAGGTTTTGCCCTCAAGTTTATGGCAACTGAAGGAAGGAAAGAATTCATCACAACACAGGATTCTGCGACTGTATAGCCGCAGGATGGTAAGAATACATATACTTACCAATTTCTTTTGAAGTTCTGGAAAACTTCCTCCGGGCATTTTTTTTTTTTTTTGTAGCAGTGGTACCTTTCAATAGAACATGCACCTTACCACACTGAACAGGTAAAATTGTTATTTTCAATCGTCATCTGCATTTTCTTTCATGATATGAGGTGAGATCAAAAAATATCGAGAATGAAGCTTCATTTCTTTTATAATTTCGAATTTTAAAAATTATATAAAAATATATGCACAATGAACAAACACAATTTGATGTCTGGACGTGTTACTGCTAATTTAAAAAAAAAAATATTATTCCATTCTCTGTACTTTTTGAACAACAGGTTTGTTTAAACACAGGTTTCTGCAAGTGCAGCACCATCCAGACTTACTATAACTAGATTTGTGCACCTTTTATGAATTTATTATTTGGAAGAACTAATAACAAGAATGGTGAACGGGTGTTCTATACATTCTCTTTAAAAAATTCATAAAGTTTTCTTATCTTGCCTTCTTGACCAACTATGGCCAGAGAGTCCGGACTGTACTTGTATTGTTGCAAGATTTCGAGGAAAAGAGAAGGAATTGCGCCTTTATCAAAAGCATTATCATGAAGTGTTAACAGGATTTTATCTTGACTAACAGAGACTATTTCCCAATAAGGGGAGAAAATAAAATAAGGGGAGATAATAACTGGTTTGTTTATAAGAAGAGATAATGATTGGTTTGTTTATAAGCATATGTAATAAAAAAAATTCACCAAAAAACAGGAATTTTTATAAGGTCCGAGTCTTTTTGCTTTGAGCCAGATCATTCATTTATTTAAATGAACGACAAATTACTTCTAGGTGTATTGTTGGATACTGACTTGAAGACCCTTTTGATATTTCTCAATGTAGCGGCGGACGTCGGACGCTGTTTGAACGTAAATAACTGGAAATGTATATGATATCTAAAGTAAACAGGACGCAAATGTTCTCGATGAAAATGCTGCTTACATCGTATGGGTGGCATACAAGAAGGAAACGTGTTTAAGTGCATTGTGTGGGCGGCAGGCTGAAGGTGGTGTGACAACGAGGATTTGCATGGATGAAATACTGGAGAGAGGCGTGGCCACATTGATTGTGAGGGTGTCCGGGATGTTATACAACCAGAAAGTTTTGATCTAAAGGAGAGAAAGTTCACGGAAGATCCGTACCCGTCGCTAAAACGTCTTCGGCCCTCTTTTACACAACAACGCTCTTTTCCTCAACCCTCTTTTCCTCAACCCTCTTTTCCACAACCCTCTTTTCCTCAACCCTCTTTTCCTCAACCCTCTTTTCCTCAACCCTCTTTTCCACAACCCTCTTTTCCTCAACCCTCTTTTCCTCAACCCTCTTTTCCACAACCCTCTTTTCCACAACCCTCTTTTCCACAACCCTCTTTTCCTCAACCCTCTTTTCCTCAACCCTCTTTTCCTCAACCCTTCATTCATTTGGAGTAATAAAAAAGGAGTAGAATATATTTAACCCATGAGTATGGATGTCTTTTTCTGTTATTCACCAGTATGATATGTGACAACAAGTCTAGATGAAGAAGAGACGCTTATTTTCCGTTTACAAAGTGATTTATAAATGGAAAATCCCCTATGAACCCCTAAAATTCTATTAACCCTGCAAGAACTTTTATCACCGCAAAGAGACTAAGACCACTTTTAGAAATCCTCGTTAAAAGTATGATCTACTAAAAGGGCCAGAAATATCTTTCTCCCTCTGTCCCTCTCTCTCTCTCTCTATATATATATATATATATATACACGCGGTGCATACGATAAGTTTGCAGACTTTTTTTGTATGGGCATTTAAAATTGTCGTAGACTCTTGAAAATTCAGTATGTTATTGCTATACATCTTATGAGATGACTGACCAATATTTTCATTTCAGGTTTAAATGAACAGCTACAATAGGAATTTGGAATACACCCTACTAAAGCCTGATTGTCACAGCTGGTAAATTTCAAAAATACAATCTGACACTTTAAAAGAACGATATGCAATAAAATTCTCTTTTAAACTTGAAAAAAATGCCAGAGAAACGTATGGAATGCTTCAGACTGCTTTTCGACCATCTTGGGTGAATCGAACATTAGTTTTTGAGTGGCATAAGAGATTAAAGGAAGGCAGGGAGTCTTTGATGGATGATGAAAGGTATGGGAGGAGTAAGGAAATCAATAGACCAGAGTTGATTGGCCAAACGGTTACAGTTAGGGTTACTATGTTGAGGTTTTAAGAGAGTTCAGGAAGAGATCCCTAGGGAAGAGGCCAGCACTCTTCAAATCGGGTCAATGGCATTTCCACCAGGACAATGCACCAGTCAACAACTCCATCCTTGTCACAGACTATTTGACCAAGATGGACATCAAGACAGTTCCTCAGCCTCCCTATAGTCCAGACCTTGCTCCCTGTGACTTGGTTATTCCCTAAGCTCAGAGGCTGTCGTTATGAGACAATTGAGGAAATGAAAGAGGCTGTGACGAAGGTCATTGACACACTCACACAAGAGGACTTCTATGGGGCCTTCCAGTTGTTGTTGTAACGGTACAACAAAAGCATTGCATCCGGATGCGATTACTTCGAAGTGGACTAGAGTTTCATGTGTGTAATATCAATAAAAGTGCCCATACGAAAAAGTCTGGAAACTTATCGTATGACCCTCATACATTTAACCAACCAACCAGAGCAGGACGCGATGCAATGACAATTTTTATGTCGAGGTTAACAGTTTTAAATTCCAAGGTTCCTTTTCTTTACCTGTTTGCCAAAACAACGTTAAAGTGTCTGGGTTACCCAAATATTTTCCTAGAGCTGGTTGTAGAATATTTACAGTAATAACTTTCTCAAGGGTATTAGGGATATGTGAAAAGCAAACAGCCTTTTCCAAGATTGGAACACGGTTCAATGTTCAATCCTCCGACGATAACCATTACACCACAAGCGCCTCCATAAATGTATGTGAGTGTATGTATGTGTGATTTTTCCTTCCAGTTTAAGCCTTCACTTGGAGATGTGAAATAATAATATTTATTACTTTTTAATATGATATTTGCTCCATACTTTTTGTGCATTGAGCATTGCTTTATTCCTCACTGCTTTCTGCCGATTCACTTTTTAACGTATGTTGTATACACCATATATATATATATGTGTGTGTGTGTGTGTGTGTGTGTGTGTGTGTGTGTGTGTGTGAGGGAGAAAGCACATAAAATATTAAAAGTAAATGGTGCAAGTTATATCGTAAAAAGAGCGGATGATATGAAAGTTTTCAGTCGAGAAATAACCGCAATGCGTAGAATAAGAAGTGGATTATTGTCGTAGATATAAATGGTCACTCTATTAAATGACCAAAAATAGTTGAATAGTCATGGTTAGTTTTTTTTTTATTATATTTCTAAAGATACCATCAAACATATAAAACACTCCGACCTATACAAACACACATATTAATATAACGCGAGCATCCGAATATATATATGTGTGTGTATATATATATATATATATATATACGAGTGTCCATTAATGTTAACAGAATATGATTTGGAATTTCCTTTGTATAATATTTGATTTATGTGATTAGATTTCACCACTATATCAAATATTTTGCCGCTTTTTTTGTTGTTATATTTGACCATGTAGAATTGCTTCTCACTGGGTGACCCAAAATTCAGGATTTGTGTGAAAGCTAAGAGAATTACATCTGAATCATATCAACTACCAAAGGAGATCATGTGAAAAAATCAATATCACATACATACAAACATGCATATATATATATATATATATAGAGAGAGAGAGAGAGAAATTGATAACAAGGTAATCTAAGTGGAAGGAGAGATTTACTTTAACTAATCTACTTGGATTACCATGTTATCAATTTTTCTCTAAATATTGTCGGATTACAATCCATTATTTACTTCCATATATATATATATAGGGTGCAGAAACAAAATTAGGAATATTCTAGTATAATAATAAACTACTCTATTATAAAACAAGATTAATTTTGATTTTAAAGAAATAAACTATAAAATAAGAAGATAGACACAAAACAGTGAATTTAGTCAATATGGCCACCATTTTTTCAGTTAATGAATCAATACGCCTTCGAAACGATTTGCATGCCTTTAAAATATTTTTTTCTGACGTTTTATTCCTTTCCTCTTCAATAGCAGTCTGAAGCGAACCAATATTTTGATGAGAAGTTGCATTTGTTTTGTTTTCTAAAACACCCCATTTAGTGTAATCAAGGAGATTAAGGTCTGGGCTTAAATCTTGTTTAATTGCTATCCTCACAGTTTTCGCCTTTTAGTTCATTTGCATGTTTTCTTATTGACGTTGTGAGTGTCCTTCTTAATCACTCTAGCGAGAGCAGTTGAAGAACGTTCTTCTCGTTTTTTGTTTAATCTTCCTTTTCTTTTCCTCTTTAAAAGCTCTTTTTCTGAAAAAAAATATTTCTTTGGTTCGTATGCGGTAGACAAAGACACTTAGGCTTGGTTTTATCGTTAAGCAAATCGTACATTCTTTGCTGTTTTTTTTTCTTGCTCACTCATATTGGGCCAAGTTTTAATTTTAAAAAATGCGCGTGAATAATAGAGCTAATCATAAAAAATTAGATTTATCGCTTTTTTTTAAAAAAAACATTGGACTATCAGACTAAAAAAAGTATAAAAAATTATTCCATATTTTGCTTCAACAACCTATATTTAAATATATATAATCTCAGAGAAATAGTAAACGTGACTTGTGGTACAATAATAACTATATGGTTGATTGTTTCATCTCTGTCAAGCTATGTGGTGACAGAGATGAAATCATCAATCAAATAATAAGTGAATGCAGCAAAATAGCACAGAGGGAGTATAAGGCGAGACACGACTGGGTCGGTAAGGTGACTGGAAAATGTGCAAGAAATTTAAATTCGACCATACTAACAAATGGTATATGCACAACCCGGCACCTGTCCGAGAAAATGCCCCTCATAAACTCCTATAGGACTTTAACATACAAACAGATCACCTAATCTCGGGCAGAAGACCTGACTTAATAATAATCAACGAAAAAAAAAAAGAGAACTGGCAAAATAGTCGACTTTGCTGTCCCGGCTGACCACTGAATAAAACTGAAAGAATGTGAAAAGAAGGATAAGTACCTCGACCTTGTTAGGGAATTGAAAAAACTGTGGAATATGCAGATGACGATTATACCAATTGTAATTGGTGCGTTTGGAACGGTAACTAAAGGATTACTAAAGGGACTAGAGGACTTGGTATTTGGCGGACGGGTGGAGACCATCCAAACGACAGCATTATCGAGAGCGGCCAGAATACTAAGAAGAATCCTGGAGACTTGACGAGACTTGCTGTCACTCAGACTCCAGGGAAAAACCATCGGCTAACACTGATGTGAAAAGCTCTCATGAGTGAATAATAATAATAATTATAAAACGAATGCAACAAATTGACACAGAAGGAGTACAAGATTAGGCACAACTTGGTGGTTACGGTGATCCACATTGAACTGTGAAAAAGGTTGAATTTTGTTAATACTACCAAAAGGTAAATGTGCAAAGCAGAATCTGTCCAAGAAAATAAGACTTAAAATTCTCTGGGATTTTGAAATACAAACGGATAACCAAATTCCGACTAGAAAATCAGACCTAATTTTAATTAACCATTAAAAGAGACCTTGCCGTCTAGTGTATTTTGCTGTTTCAGCAAAGCAAAAATTGAAAAATAAAAGAAAGCTAAAAAATAAACAAATACATGGACCAGAGAATTAAAAATATTGTGAAACTTGTAACGGACGTCAAAAGTTGGGGGGGGGGCTAAGAAC